>VURO01048524.1:0-24222 GCA_015108175.1 Pelvicachromis taeniatus
CCTCCTCTCCTCTCCTCTCCTCTCCTCTCTCCTCTCCTCTCCTCTCCTCTCCTCTGCAATTTATGCAACACTAAAAGATAGAGAAAAGCTCACCCTAATTAAGCATTTGCCTCAGGAGTATGTAACAGAGGAATAACACAGTCTGGGACCAATTCCCTGTAGTGATAATTACACAGATACACAGATATATACACACTGGGACATGCTAAATATAGCAAACCATGTGTGATGCATCCCCTCTCTTCCTCTACCATAATAACAGAGGTATATTCTTAAGCTTGTAACGTTTGAGTGTGTTTGATTTAGTCTACAGGGACAAGTAGCCAGGAGGGTGGTCTGCTTCCTTTTTTCATCAGAGAGATGGATAGAAAAAAAGAATAGAGTAGGAAAATCAAATCAGGGAGTGAAAAGGAGATTTAAAAGGAGAGTGGGAGAAATATAAGAAACAGATGGAGTGTAAAAGATGAGCAATAAAAGACAAAGAGGCAAAGTAGACAGAAATGAATATGGGAAGAAAGGAAAAAGAGAAAGTTTGTAAACAGAAACCTCAGGGTAATCTATGGTTATTGTACTTCAACCATTCAGGCCTGGTGGAGCAATACTGAGACCACACACACCATCAAGATTTAATAGTGCTGATTTGTTCATTCACATACACTGCCATGTAAAACATTCTTGATTTCCTGGGGATGGGGGGGGGTGTTGTACATATTTCTCACACTTAAATGTTTTAGACATCAAACAAATTTAAATGTTAGACAAAGAACCTGAGTAAATACAAAACACTGTTTGTAAATGATGATTTCATTTATTAAGGTGAAAAAGCTATCGAAACCAGTCATTTACCCCTCTCTCCCTCGTTAAATTGTTGCGATTAACCACGTTCAATTTCACTAGCCCAACTATGTGCAATTGCTCTCTAAAAGCCAGAGCATTCCCAATGTGTAACATAGTGACGATTTGTCACGCCCCTAGATGTCTCACAGTGAAGCAAAAAGGTACCCTTCCACGTCCTTATTAAACGCTCTATTAGATGCTTAGAGCGGAGGCTCCAGCCGTCCATTACAAGACAAACACATCAAAGTATCACTGATAATTCAACAAACAGCTTCATGTTGTGGCCATCACATAGTGTTTTCCAAAGTGATTCAGGATCTGAAAATGAACAAATTTAACGTACGTAATGCTTTGTTCGGTTTATTTTCATTTCGCACGTAAAACACATTTAATTCCCAATGCGTAACATACCGACGATTTGTCACAAACGTCGGTATTTTACGCGTCGGCATGAGAACGTGTTGCAAAAAACAGCTCATCATGCCACGATATAAAGAAGCAGCCGAGAAACAGTCATTGACATCTATCAGTCTGGATTACAAAGGGTTACAAAACTATGAATATGTTACCTAGATTTCATACAATTCATACTACTTTTTAAAATATTTGTAAAAGAATGAATCCATCTACAGTGCTCATTGAACTCAGGCGTGCTACTGTAATAGGATGTCACTGTTCCAACAAGTCAGTTTATGAAATTTCTTCATTCCTGTATATACCACAATCAACTGTAAGTGGTTTTACTACAAAGTGGATGGATTTAGTAACCATAGAAACTCAGCCATGAAGTGGCAGACTCATATAAAGCTATATAGCGGGGGTCACCAAGTGCTGAGGTACATAGTGTGTAAAGCTCCAAAACTCCTCTGACATTAACATCAGCACACAAGCTGTTCTCAGGAAACTTCATGACATGGGTTTCCATGGCTGAACAGCTCCTGCAGGTGTGACGTG
The DNA here is from genome assembly GCA_015108175.1 of Pelvicachromis taeniatus. Taxonomy (NCBI): domain Eukaryota; kingdom Metazoa; phylum Chordata; class Actinopteri; order Cichliformes; family Cichlidae; genus Pelvicachromis; species Pelvicachromis taeniatus. Next base: position 1,792 of record VURO01048524.1, read on the forward strand.
TACCTGACCCGGTACATTTGAAATTTGAGATTTGTATTACATTGCCTGTGCAACATGGAACATGTTACCTGTGCCTAGTATGATCATATTCATGTTCATTCATTCAGGTTCATTACATGTACTTAACTAACTCTTATATTTTTCTTTAGTTGATCTGCATAAGAAACACAAAATTTAGATCTTCTTGGACTTCTTAATATATGCTATTCTAGTGAGTCCATAGTAGTTGTCTATAATAGAGGAAGGTGCATTGATATAGACTTGTAAAGATAAAGAAATTTCTCTGGAGGTAAATATCAGTTTTTTGAGTTAGCCTTTTCCGTCACCATTAAATATCACCTTGAAATCAATATTAATCCCTCCTCTTATTCTGTGGTATATCACCGACAGTATGGGAGTGTAAACATACAACAGACTGTATTATAGAAACCTGAGTAGGTTCAAATTTGTATGCTCTAGTCTATGCAGAGCTCAGGCTACATAAAGGAAAAAGACTTCAGTTCCAAACCAGCTCCTCTACACAAAGCAGTCAAGCATCAGCAAAACACAAGGCTCACACTGACTTTAACTGGTGTCATGTTCACCCTGACACACACTCGTGCATACATACACAGAAGTGGGGGAGCAGTCTCCCGTAACACTCAAGCGAGCCACCCTGAACTATCTGAACGATCAGACGGAAAGCGAAAAAAGAGGGAGAGAGAGAGAGAGCGTAGATGGAGCTGCAAAGATTCCTAAATGTGCCTGAGGCAAGAAAGGATCACCTCCTGAAACATTTTTCACTTGCTTATCCAAACACAAGACACATACACACACAGACACACTAGCCTGTGTTTTTACTTTGGACACTCGGGGTGTAGAAAAAGAATCGGTGTGTGGCCAAATGGCCGCTGGCAGCTCAGCTTTGAGAAGACACATTTTAAGATGCTATCTCCATGAAAGGAAGGATTATGTGTGTTAGTGTGTATGTCTTTGTGTGAGGCCCACAGTCTTTGAACATCTTTAAACGTGTGTGTGTGTGTTGAATTTGACCTCCTCCTTAACTCTCTCTGTCTTGATCTCATCACCAGGCATCATCTCATACACAGAGTACCTGTTCCTGCTCTGCATCTTGACAAGTGAGTCAATTCAGTTTGCACACATTCTCCTTTCACTTAAACTCATCTTCAGCTTTTTATCATATCTCTTTCACCCAGTTGTTGTTTGCATTATTATATTCTTATTTTTCACTGACGTGAGAACGCTAAGTACGCTCAGGTACATACAGAACTTAAAAAAACCCAAATGCTTCACCTTGGAGCAAGACAAAAAAAGAGACAGAGACAGACCAAAGATGAAAAAAGGAAAGTACCTGCACTTAAAACCACTCAGAGTGGACACAAATGAAAGGCTTTTTACAAGCTAGCAATTCACTGCACTAAATATTTTCCTGTTAAACAATATAATGTTATGTAAATAATCACAATAGTAAACAGTGAAATTGGTTAATGTTCTTATTTGTTCTACTAAATGTAAGGAAAATTGCAAGAACATTTCTTCTCAAAAGATAAAGAAAGGTAATGGCTAAATTTATTTAAGAAAAGAAAAAAAAGAATGTCTGGCTATAAAACTCCAGATTGTTTATTCTTTTCATCTGGAAGTAACAATTTCAATGCTTTCATCACTCATCCATACAACCCAGTCTTTCACTGCAGGTTTCCCTAATGTTACAAACAGTACAGCTGCATAATGATTGAAACTAGTGCCACTCCGTAACAATGAGCGATGAGATCCGTTTCATTAATGGTTGATATGTAAATTGTCGTGAACATTAATGAGTAGCTACTTGCAGTCTTCACAGACGGTTGGGTAATGGCTGCAATTACATCACTGTAAGATGGTTAAAGATTTTCTCTTAGGCCTTCTCAATTTCAACATTGCCATTCCCTTTTCATATAAATGTCCTCCTTGGCTCCTTGATCAGACCAGCGTTCCTCTCTGTCCAGGATGTTCACGTCTTTGTCATTGAAAGCGTGACCATTGGCCCGTGTGTCTAAGTGGACTAAAGGGTCAAGGCCAGATCATGAGGCTCTTCTGTGTTGTGCCGTCCACTTAGCTAGAGGTTGTTTGGTGTCTCCACTCTATAATTCACAGCAATCCTCTTGACATTTAAGAGTGTACACTGTATTGCTCTGATGCTTGAGGTGAGCCAGTTACTGACGTAGCATGTTTTAGGGTGTTTTGAAAATATGGATCTCAGCTGTACTGACACATAAGGGATCGAGAAAATTAGTTTCTTTTAATGATTTTTCCAGAAATGTTACTATAATTCAACCTAAATAGATAATAAATAAAGTTACAGTGAGTAAAAATAAGCATTCATGATCTTAACTGTTCAGCTTATGTTTGTAGGGTGCTAGAGTTTGTCCCAGCTGCCACAGGGCGAGAAAGAACATAACTGAAATTACATTTTACTTCATTTCTTAATCATATGGCCAGCATGTGAAATTAGTTTAAATAGAAATTAACCCTTTTTTTCGAGGCATGCTTCCTTGTTTGGCCTTAAAAATAGTTGAATAAATAGAATAAAATGTCAAATTTAAAGGTCAGTCTGTAGCAAAGACATTTGATCTGCTATATTTAAAAAAATAATAACTTTAACCTGGTGCAACGCTTTAATGTATTCTGTGGATAAGCAGCTGTGTTTGAACACAGAGAAACTGTGGCTTCATTTAACTCATTCTCCCTCCTATCTACGTTTTGAGACACCTTTTCCACTTACTATTTATGGATTTCAAATTGCCTTTAACAAACACATGCACACACTCACCCTATGTGTTCTCTTCTCTGTTCCCCAGAGCCTCATGCTGGCTTTAAGATTGCTTTCAATATGTTTGATGCAGACGGCAACCAGATGGTGGATAAGAGGGAGTTCCTAGTGGTGAGTTGCGGATATTGGGAGAAAACCTGAATTTACATATTAATATTAACCCTTTTTGTTACTCCTTTTACTAAAAAGCAATGTTAAAGAATACCCTTAGTATTGTATAAATATCCATGATTGTAGAGTGAACAAAAGACAAAACCTTACTTTTGAAAATCTAATTTTGACTTGTATCATGGTGTTTTATTGTAGTTTATGACTGAAATTAAAGAGGCCCTATTTTCCTTATTTTCAAGTGAATATTTTAATTCTTGGACTCTACTAGTACAAATGTCTTTATGTGATTTACAGGGAAAGTGATCCAAAACCTTATACATCAAATGATGGGCTTTAGTGCAGACCCTCTGTTCATCCAGTGTCAGCCTCAGACTCATGATGTCTGGTTTTTCAAAAGTAAAGATTGGCTTACATTTGCTACTGCTATTAACTACCTCATTGAAAACTTAACAGACTGACAGCTTGAGACTAGTATTTTACACCGGTGGCAAAGACAACTCTGTGGTATCAGCACTGTTGCAAATGAATATCTAATGCAATAGCAATTTTTACGACCCATTAGTACCTAAGACTCAGCTCCAATTTATTTATTTTTTGGACAATCCTACCTGTGACTCTATGTTACTCTTGTGCACCTCCTTATCGCTACTGTATTCTGGGTGCTTGTGGACTGTTTTCCACTTTTTCTCTATTATTGTTTTGGAGAATTTTGCAATGTATTAAAATAGTGACTGTCATTTAAGTCTCATGTGATTATAGATTAGTTATATCACTAGATTGCTAGACTGCAGAAATTAATCTTGATTCTCAGCATGTTACATTACGTAAAGGATTTCAGAATTTGGAATGATGCTTGGTCATGTTTCAGCTTTATCTGCCTGTAAGACTGTTCCTCAAGTCTCATGCAAGCATCCTTGCGCTCTCAAACAACACATTTACAGCTTGCATCATTTACAGAAGTCTTTTCTCTATTAAAGTGCCTCCATCATCTTAATCAATAAGTACCCTAAGTGAATATACTACTATTTACCTTTATTCCCAGTGCCTTGAGATTTAACTATATTTTAACGTTTAAAGCTTTTAAAAAGGTTGACTTTGAATTTGCATCTTCTAAAGGCAGCTTGTTACAAAGCTGAAAAGACTAACTGTAGGATTTCTTGAGGGCTACACATGTGTTACCTTCCCCGTGGGAAAGAACTGACACGTTTTCAACTGAAAACACCGCTGCAGGCATGAAGGGATCAGAATCTCTGAAGGTTGGTGGGAGTGGGATGGCACATCAGCAGGAGGGAGTAGTAATGATTTAAAATCCTGTGGGAGCAGGCAGGTGTGGGACAGAAAAAGATTTTCCACAATGAGGGTTTAGATACAGATTTTTCATTGTTTATTTAACTCTTAATTAATTATAAAATTAATAATACAAATCTCATTATTTTACTTCAAAGAAATTAGTATGTAATTTAAATTTCAATAAGTATATAACGGCTTACACAGCCACTGTTTGCAGTGTAGAAGCAGGGATTTTTTTTTTTCATATTGAATTCGACATTGATTTTCCCTTTAATAACACGTATGCATAAACATAAATCACTTCCAGGGTGAAACCTGAATACACCCTTCATCATATTGCCAAAAGACCATTACCTGAATGACATCATAGATGTGCTCGAAAGAGTGAATGACCTTTTTTGAACTCATTTGAGCGTTTCATTTTTTAACAGCATTTTAGATCCGACGTTGAATTGTAAATGAGCTCCTCATCTTTTCTTTCATTACAGCTTCAGGAGATCTTTAGGAAGAAAAATGAGAAGAAAGGAAGGAAAGGAGATGCTGAGAAGTCAGCGCAGTTGGTAAGGAAGATGGTAACGGGATATTAGAGTGTACGGTTAGACAAGCATGGATGCTACTGCTAACTAACCTTAATGAATAGTCTATGTGGATGTGGACTTTAATAATGCTTCTGTTGTCGGTGGAGTAAACTTGAAACACAAAGAATGAAAAAATCTATCCTGGTTTTATTGAGGTCAATATTAATGTAAAGTTACTTTACATTTTAATACATCCATGAGTGTAAACTGTCACAACACCTCTTACCACTTAAGGTTGCTGACAGAAGTGCTGCGTCACACTGCACACATGGATGTGTTAAAAACGATCATCATGATCATAAAAGTTAACTGTCATTTGTATTCATTCAGGTATGAAACTAAACCTTTCATGTAACGAGTGCATGCTGCCTCATAGAAACTGTTTGGTATCTCTGTGACAGTTATCCCTGCTGTGGACTTGTTATATTTGATATATATATACTTGATAGAAAATGTGTCTTTCTCAGCACTTTCTGCGATCTAGTTTTAGAAACAACCCCAAGCACCTCGCCTCACTGCTCTCCTTGCGTCAGAGTATCTGTAACTTGATAACTATTAGAGAGAGCAGGTTTTGATGAATCAGTATTATCTTATCGCTATAGGCAGATTAATTAAGGTAACTTACAAACAGATAAGCCGTTAGGTAGCTTATGCATTAGTTATAGTAAAATGTTCTCAGGGTAAGTTTATCATGACATATTTTGCATTAAAATTATTTAAAGCTACTTATTTAAAGCTTCTTTTTGCTACTTATCAATATTTATAGATTTTGAAGAATTTTGAAGCTGGGAATCTTTCAAACCTAAGTTTACTTACAACCCGTGTAAATGTGTTAGCAAATATGAGATGGAGATTTGTTGCTCTAAGCATTGGGTATCTTAAAGAACAGTCCTGGTTGTGCTGTCGGCTCACAGGAAATACTGTCACTGAAAAGCGAAGGATATGTTTCCCGCATAACTTATCTTTTGAAAGTACATGCTTGGTGTTATGCACAGTGTGTATTCTAAAATGTAATCATAGATGTGTTGAAAATGGCACATCCTCTTTCCTTGCATGTACTAACATGTCTTTTACCTTCTCTCCTCCTCTCTGACTGCATGCTCTGTCCTCTTTTTTCTCTTCCTCATGTCTCTCTCTGTGTGTTAGAGTATGCAGCTGTATGGATATCAGGTTGCCCCCATGAACAGCGTAGGTATCCAAATGGCATAGTCCCGTTTTCTGCTTTGTAGATAGATAAAGATATTTATGTTGCAGAGAATAGGCTGTTTTTATCAGCTGGGTCACTTCAACAGCTTCATTGTTTAGCAATCACTCAGAGTAGAAACCTAATGGTAAAAAGAACCTTAAACTTTGTGAAACCATTTCAGAATATGTTATACTTCACCTGTGTGGAATTATATTTGAGTCAATAATAATGTGAGATAAAACATAAACATGGGCTCTGTCCTCATTCGAGAGAGCAGAATTCAGCTTCGACAGCAGAGGAGTCTGGAGTCTAAAAACCTTAACATCAGGTTTGGACCTTCTTTCAGTTTTTGTGAAAGAAGGATTTATGCAAAGCTAATGTAACTATTTGGCTCCATACCCATCTTAGATAAAGTAGTAAAAACCTTTTCTTCACATGTCATCAACCTTCTCAATATTTACAATTTGCACATGAAAAGAATCAGGTTCATATACCTAACAAGCATATAGATTCTTCCAAAAAAGAAAAAAGATTTTTATATATATATATATATAATCCTGGATTATTTCAGGACACTTACAGAAAACTGTTACAGGGCCCTGTCATTCAATTTTGCTCCTGATGATGGAAAAACCCTTAATTTTGACCCAGTCCACCTGATCCTCTGTTATCAGTGAAATGTACTCTGTAACCTACTTTAAAGGATGAATGTAAGAGAAAGAGAGAGGGAGAAGGGAAAAATTCAAGAAAGGTTGCCCATCTGTCAAGTCAGCTGATTGATTGATTGAGGGATAAATAACAGATAGAGAAAGAAAAGAGTAATACATTTAAGGGGTCAGGAGAGATGAACTTTTACAAAAAGACAGCGATGTAATTTTGAATGACCTGAGACCCTCTAAAGCTCTAAAGACAATCAGACTCCATTTTAGTCCTTTTTAGGACGCGTGCTGCATTTTTTGGCATTGTTGTTCGTCACCGATGGGGGGAAGTTTGTTTATATAAAGATATAGAAGGAGATCTTCTAGGGAAGGAGGCCAAGTGTACATACAAAAATATGCTTCTATAGTCTGAGCAAAATCATATTTACATAAAGAACACAAAGAGGTTGAATTTGTCTGTTGAGCCAGATTTTTACCTATCAAGGATGAATATTTCTTATTTACCATCTCTATGTAAAATGCTGATAGATTTGACTGATTAATTGTATATAACATGATGAGATCTAAGTATTAAAACAATTTTTAAGGTAAAAATTATTAGTAAATAGTTGGAGATTGGGTATTGGGAATGATGATGACTAAAACTAAAAAAAGTGACGTGTGACATTTCTGAAATGCTTTATATTATGGTTTGACTATTTTAAGTAATTAATTATATTTCAATTCTATTTCTTTGTTCCTGGATTGTACTAAAAAAGTTTTGCATAATTTACAGTTTAAGATACTCCTTACTTCCGTTATTCTTGATGCAGCACCTCTGTTCATTCACTACATGAGAGAAGCAAATTTAGCACAAAAGCCACCATCCTTTTAATACAGCTTTCTTTTAATTGGTTGTCCATTGCAAACAAAACATTTGAACAGCAGGTGGGCGCTGCTGCTGTGATCACAGCCAGAGCCATGTACTTTAGATGACAATATTGAGGACGTCCGCTCTCTTTTAGCCATAAAAGTAGGAAGAATGTTTAAAACTGATTTTTTTCAGAGCAATCTGAAGCCAGAGCTTTTCATTTACAGAGATCACCCAGACCTCGTTATTTGAAACATTGGACATTTAATTATAGTTGCATTTTATCACTTTCAAGTGCTGTTTTGTCCCTAGTGTCTGTTGAGATATAATGACAATGACTGTAGCTGTCTGTTATGAGTAGTAATTTATATGTGGAGTGGAAATGGCCTGCAGTGTACACTACCAGCCACTGCTCTCTCTCACTCTTTCTCTCTCGTGCTGTCTCACACATAGACAGACACACACAGATAGACACACATATGCACTCCTCCTGTCACTGCTGTGATGGATAGCCGCATTGTCGCAGTGAAGTTAAGAGCATTGCAGGGTCATGTTAAAATGGCTGCTGTTGCTTTCTCCCTGGAGAGAGAGACGAGGTGGGTGGTCAGAAGCTCAGCACTGTGGTCAGCCTTTATTAAGATAGAATAACGTTTGCTAACAGAACCAACTGTTGCTATAGAACTGCCTAAAGTATATATGATAAAGACCATGTGCTTATAGGGTGACATTTTTATATATTTCTTTAAAAAAAAAATTATTTTATTTTTCCTTGTGTTTGTTGCTGAGTCAGAAACATGAGTGAGTTATAGCTTCAGTGATTTAAACAGAGTAGCACATCAATCATCACCCTGACGATTCCCTGCTGGTAGTATCCTTTCCTTTATCTGTAATTTAAAACTAGCTGCAGAGAAGCTAGGTATTTTGTGTATGCCCTTTCTATTTGATGCTAACATGTTTTTGTGCATAAAAATCTTCACTGTTTATTTTTTAATGTTTGAATGGATAGGGTCGCCTTTATTGAGAGAACTAGTGAGTGCCAGATATTAACATAAATTGCTTGCATCTACACATGACAGCTTTCCTAAATATCCACCTGTTTGTTCTATGTTCACATATAAATTCAGAGACATAATCTGTGTATGTTTACTTATAATGGCAATGGACTTTATTTCCTGAACTGGTTTATTTGGAGGTTGACTGACCCTGGCCCTGCTTGACCACTCCTACAGGTGCTAAAAAAAGACAGTCAGGAGTTTGTGGCGCGGAGTTACTGGGACGTTTTGAGGCGAAGTGCCAGTCAAGTCCTCTTTTCTGACCTGGCGGAGGTACACATACCCAACCGTCCTCTGTTCCTTCATCCCTGCATTCATCGTCCTTCATTTTTTTTCTCATTTTTCAGCACCAGCTAGTTCAAATAGACGATCCAAATACCCCCACACGTTCACAAGAAATATGTTGCATCAAGCTGGCCAGAATCAAACCCAAATACTGTACACTATATAATACGTTACCCTGAGAATAAAAGCTTTACTTAAAACGCACACCACAGTTATTCTCCAATCTCCAGAGAAATTATGTGCTACTGGTTGAAATGCACATGGACCAAAAAGTTACTTTGAAGCTTCACTTGAATATAGTCATTTTGGGATTATTGCAAAAGCTTTGGTCGTTCTAACTTTCATTCTGGTTTGGCTTGACGTTGATGATACGTTTCCTTTTTTTCTTTCCTTCTTTGTTTCCTAAATGTTAGAACAGAAATATCTCATCATTTTTCCCAGCATTCCTTCCTTTGTCCCACAGCATTCTTCTTTGTTCTTGTTCCTGGTAATAGTAATAATTTCATTTTAGACCAGTATAGGAATCATTACGTTTTTTTTTTCCCAGTGTGAAATCATTTTTGTTTGTATGAACTCTCAAAGAAACATTTAAAATCAGCATTCAACCTCCAATATTTACCTTTTATTTGTGGGAAAATATCTTTCTCTACTTGAAACACTGGATTTGTATGAAATAATGTGAGCATCCTCCAAATGTTTCCTGTTTTGCTCCATCCTGAGTCGTTTCACTCTGTCTGTGAAGATATTTATTTACTTTTAGATGATGAATAGTTTTAAAGACTTTGTTGTCGATTGGTACCGATCCATTATTATTTAATGACAAAGATTTTAATGTCCTTTTTTCTAATAACTTGTCTTTTTTTCATCTTCCTTCTGTCATCATTCTGCTTTGTTTGTGTCTCTGTGCCTTGTTATCTGTGCCTAGTGGCTCATTGTGACTAGTGGCGTACCTTTGGTGTCAGATCATTCCCACGTTACGCCAAGTGTTTAACAAGGATGAGGCGGTTGACTCCTGAGCACATCGCTTTGTTGTTTTATCACTACACTCAGTAGAATTCATGAGTAGTGATAGGGCAACCTTTTATTTTTAAAGTATGATTTACACAAAAGGTTAACATTTAGAAAAAAACAACAGGCAAAATCCCTGGGATCAAAAATTAAAACCAGATGGTGAGCTGAACTAATCGTGGCTAGCACGCTGTTGATGCCTTCAAACAACCTTATTGTCTTAATGCACTATTCCAAGCTAGGAAAAGGCGATGATAGAATAATTGCTGAGACATTACCTCAGAAGCTTTTATCCTCTTTGGATCCCAGAATATCTGTTCATCAATCTGGTACTTCTTAACATATTTCATGACTGGTGGGTTAACAAATGAGCTGTCTCAATAAATCAAAGTCAGTGTTTCCAGTTATTTCTGCAATTGCAGCTTAAAGTGTCTTCCTGATAGTACTTTCTGAAGACTGGTAATCATTAGTAACAGCTAACATAGTGCTAACAGACTAGCTCACTAATGACAGGTTGTCTGCTGTGTTGGCAGCGGAAGCTGAGGTTGAGGTAATGACAGTGAAACATAATGGGGTTGACCTTGTATTTACACCGTGCAGCCTTTCATCTGCTGGGATGTCAGACGGACAGAGCAGAAAAATCAGACATGGGGGGGAAAGAGTAAGGAGGAAATTAAAAAAAATGGAGGGATATATTAAACATAAAAGGGATTAGAAATTATTTAGGATTAAATTAAGTGAGAAAAAATGTGAAACAGTGAAATGACAAGCATGCCAGGCAAAAGGTCTAATTCATAGAAATGTAACATATCTTTAAGGACAGATAAGTGGAAAACATGAGGGCAAGAACACACAAAAGAGATAAAATCAGAGTAAACAAATGGGTGAAAAAGGCCAAAGGAAGATGACACAGGTCAGCAGGCAGAACAAATGTTCAGGAACAAAGTGGGTGAGAAGAAAAGAAGTTCGGGAAGTACATTTAGGCGAAAAGAAAGAACCAGGTTGTATTTAGAGAAAGATGTGTTTACTCAACAGATTAGTCACCATTATACCTCTTTCCTTTTGTCTGGAGAAGGAGGGACTGACTGACAGGTAGAAAAGGAGGGAGTGTAGGAAAGAGCAAATCACCTCTGTGTTTGTCAGGTGAAGGAGGTACTGACGGGTAGTGTGAGGTGAAAGGAAATCAGCGTAATCAGAGCAGGGGGTGGGATAAGATTAAAGAAATGATAAGAGATGTAAAGAAGAAGAAAGAAAGGAAATATGGGACATAAAAGTGATTGCAAGTAAATTGATCAGGTCATGAAACTGAAAGGGGGGGGGGTTTTTACCCCTGGAAGGTGTGACTGACTGACAGTCTGACTGACTTGACTAAAGACCCACAATGAGCTCTTCCTCCGGAGTATTACTCACAGATGGGGAGGATGGGGAACAGCATTTAGCGTTCACATCAGTAATTACTGTTTTTACCCTCAGCTTCGTGATCAAAGACTGCCAGGCTCACAGATAAACACACAGATGGACAAATAGACACATGCATGCACCAGGTGTTGGCTCGTGCCTTGTGGGCGTGGTAACGATTACGTTGTCACGGGGGTGATGAGCTCACACTAGTACCTCCACAGTTCCAGGAATGATAAGCTTGTTGTGATCCGTTTGGCATTACGTCTACAAGTTGGTAGACTGATCTGGATTCTTGAAAGCCTTTGCAATGACAAAGTTATTGCACATAACAATGAGAAAATTCTTTTGGTTAGACACATAAGAAAGAATAACGTAATAAAAAAGAGTCTATAGCCTTTGTAAGGGAGGTAGGTTCATTGTGATCATGGTCTAATTAAAAGGTGGCTGTAGCCACTGCGCCATCGCTAATTTTTTAGCCAAGTTACATTTTTAAAGCTGAACATTGTGATCGTTGTCATCTTAGCTTTTTGAAAACCAGACAAGTGTTATGATTTGACTGTGACATCAAAAGATACAAAATGCATGAGGCATAACTTTCTTTATGATCCTTATGAACCCTAATTGCAGTCATACTTTAGAAGATGAGCATCTTATTTTGTTCAGTAAGAATTGAAGCTTGCAAGTAATCCATCAAATTTATCCAGAAAGGGGGATCGAGGGCCATTTACCCATAGATGTCTACGCTGCTTGATGTTTTTGCTGCCAAAGAAGTCGCCCCCTACTGACTGTTGGAAGAGGTTGCACATAAAGACCCTTAACACATCTAAAATGCATAGGCTAAAATAATCTTCTTTATAGTCTGTGGTCATGGTGAGGGTACACATTATTTATGATCCAGCATCAAACAACATTATAAGATGGCATCCATTGAAAATAATCATAAATAATCAGAACTGTAGATTTGTTTCAGTGCTTTTACTTTCAATTTCATAAATATCTGACTGCAACTTTATTGTTACTTTTGTCTACGTAATTTTTAGCAGCATTAGGTAACTTATTTTGTGAAAAAGCTTAATTAAAATTAATGGAGGAATTGGTAGTGACCAAAGTAGAGATAAAGGGGAGTAAATATTGGACTTTTTTAATCATTTGCTGGGTGAGTAGACACATCAATAAAAAAGAAAAAAATATACTTCAAAATGTGTTCCTTGTGCTCAAAAATCTCTTAATGTAGTTTTAATAATTATTTTTCAACTTAATGCTCTATTTGCAATATAAAGCTCAGATAACTGGTTTTATATCCTACACCCACATCGAATAGCATTTAAAATCTAAGTAATTTCCTTTGCTTATTTGCACACTTCAGTTAATATCACTCCAATCATAGTGTCTTCTACTCATTTGCTTCCTGTAGTTTTACCATGTGGATCCATTCTATTTCAAAGTATATCTTGAAGACTTCTAAATTACATTTATTGCAAGTCTTTGTGGAGCAGCTGATAACTCACTGCAGCGGTGAAAAGACATCCACCAGAATCATAAACTCCTCAGTCACAACATTTTTGCATAAAGATAATGCAAGATGATTTCCTTCTTTTAAGCTTAAAAACAACAAAACAGAACGAAGGGAACTCCACATGGGAGGGAAGAGAGGCGGAGACACACCACCTGGATACTGTCTAGATGTATGAACAGCTCATGTGTCATAAAGACATCAGTAATGCGTCAGTTAAAAGATAAAAGAGCAAAACAAAATTTGTCCTGTTTGTCCGTAATCAGAGACTTAATGAAAAGAACGTCTAGTAAATGAGACACAGAAAACATAGACACAGCAATGATAAGTCTGTAATTGTTTCAGTTTGTCTTGTGTTTACACAAAGGAAATCTTCCTTTGTCCCTAATCAAAGACTGAAAGACCAGACTCTAAAGTGAATCAGCAACAGACCAAAAGCTAAGAGTGGTCTTATAACAGTGTTTACTTTTAATGCTTGTTTCTCACAAGACATTTTTATTGTGTGAGTTACTAGTGTGGTTCCAGTTTAATCTACCATGCATTTAAGATTTTTACTGCCTTGAACATTTACATCTTCCTACAGCTTACTGTTAATATGGTGCATTGATGACCAAAAGAATCCTAAATTGAAATATGATTTACTTTAAACAGTGGACTTTTTAGTTGGCGGTTAGTCATACATAGCAGCAATTTAATAAAAGCCTAAAATGTAGCCCAGTAAATGAGCAGTAAAATATTCTATTGACTATTGTGATATCAGTGGTTTGTTGTAAGATCACTTTTTTCATTCTTATCTGTGTGGATAGTTTCCTCTGTATCAGAAAGACTACAGCTCACTTACAGACATTTCGGACTGACTGAATGCATTTTCACTGTGTGGGAGCACAAAAAAAGACGTCTTGATATTTTTTTCCCTTCTGTAAATGTGTGATCTTGTTTCACATTTTCTTCTTGTCCCACATTGGATTTTAGGATTTTACTCTTGAGGTAGAACCACGAATGGCATCGTGGTGATGATGATATTTATGATAATGACTGAAATGCCATAAATGCTCCCCCTTTGAAGGACATGAGATTTGATTTAATCTTATGTCTGCGTATTCCTCAGCATGGTCAAAGATTGGAAATGAAGGTTGGCTGGGTGGGGCATGACAGGTCATTAGAGAGAAGATGTGCTTTTGAATTCCTCTCTTTTTTGTCCTGATGCTGCCTGATTCATTTCTGGAACTGCTCAAAAGTCACCTTTTTCTGAAAGATACATGTTACTGCACATGAACAGAAAAAAGTGAACTAAATACTTAGATTAAATTTTTGCAAAGGCTTAAAATCCTAATCGTGTCACCTTGCTTTAAGCAAGATGTTAACCAGCAGATTAAAGCATGAGCAAACAGTCGAAACAGGCCAAAGCTTACTGAATGGATTTTAAATGACCTGTGTCACTGAGTCAACACACACTCAAGGGAGGCTAGAAGGATATGCAACCAAACACAAAGTAGGAAAAAGATAAAAGTTCTGTCAAATATGCAAAGGTGGCAGTGAAGATTTTCATCTGATAACGGAAAAAGGTGGAATCGGCTCACAAAATCTCTGCACTTGTGCTTATGTGGGTTTTGTTTTGGTGTTGCTTTTGGTGACTTCTGTTCTGTTTAAGTGTGTCAATGTGGCATTTGTAGAGAAATGCATGGGATGTGTCTTTGTCATGTATTTGTCTGTGTTGCACTTAGTTGCTCTTACACAGGTCTTCTTTTCCTCTCATGTCTTCTGCTTACCTCGTCTGTTTCTCTGTCCTTAATGAAGTCCACCTGTTTAAAGTGTTGTCTTCCTTCCTCCTGCATTCTTGTTCACCTCCACCGGTTACCCTCTCACTTTCTCTGTGAATGTAGGCATGACTTGGTATTATAAGTATGATCTTACCGCCTTTTTATTTATTTGGGCTGATACTCGTGTACTCTTTAATATTCGATCAGTCTGTGTTTCACGCTGTTACAGCATCACTCCTCACCTGTCTAGACTGCATAGAGAACGATTTTCTCCATAGATCTAATCTGACTTCCCTTCTTTAATTACCTGCTTTACTTCAGTTTGCATCTAAATTTCTATTTGGCTCTTCTGACTGAAATCTGTTTCACATCATATTATGCTGCCTAGACTGGTAAGTTTGATCTCATGATGGCCGTTGACTGTTTGTCTGAGCTGATGACTGTGACTGAAATTTGTGATGTCATTTGTAATGTCATTTGTGATGCTCATCCAGCGCACGTTTTGCACACGTGCAAGAGAAACCTGCTTCCTGCTAATCTGGCACAGCGGTGGCCATGTTGGTCGAATGATGGACTCGTCCTTCTCCTCCAGCCATAACGCTTGAGGTTTGTCATTTAGTCGCTGATCGTCTCTCTTATCACTCTCTCTCTCTCTCTTTGATAGCGAGCAGATGATAGCATCACAATTGACACCACACTATTGGTCCATTTCTTTGGGAAGAAAGGGAAGGCAGAGCTTACCTTTGATGACTTCTACAGGTACTAGAACCAAATGCGTGCTAACGCAATATTAACCACATGGCAGGATGATTAATAGAGTAGTTCTGTTTCCTTTCTTTCTGTTTTCAGATTTATGGATAACCTCCAGACAGAGGTGTTGGAAATTGAGTTCCTGACTTACTCTAAAGGTATGACGACTATCAGCGAAGAAGACTTTGCCAAAATCCTGCTGCGATTCACAAATGTGGAAAACATCAGTGCCTATCTGGAAAATGTCCGGCAGTGTATACCTGACGAAAAGGTACAGTATACATGTGCGCACAGTTATTTACTGGACAGTTCATTGTTCAGTTCAGTTCATACTGATCATTCATTGATTAGTAATGAAATAATAATGAAATTCTTCCTTCCTGTATGGGAGCTGCCTTCTAGACGTCTAGAGTACCTGTAATTTCAAACTGTTGTCTCTGCCTGAGGCTGTTGTGGCTTTCCACACTTGAGCGCTCAATTGCTTCACTACATCTCACACACAAACACACACAAAAACACACATTTCACTACACTTTCAGTTGCATCTATCTATCTATCTATCTATCTATCTATCTATCTATCTATCTATCTATCTATCTGTGCTATCTAGCTAGACTTTGGCATGTAGTCCTTATGCAACCCATCTCTATTTCTGTCCCTCCCTTCTTTCCTTTTCATGCTGTGGAAGAAGCAGGAGGTTGGTCTCTGCATCGTATAATTCACAACCTGCAGTTACAATCTGTCAGTCTATCCTGCTATTAAGTTAATTTGCCACCTTCTCTTTTTTTCTTCATATAAGCGATGTCAAGGTTAAGATACACAGCAAGCTGTTGTATTTTAATTTACATTCCATCATGTAATTCCAAAAAAAAAAAAACATATTTATTTGGTTAAAAATATTTTGTCTTCTGAATTATGCATCTGTTATAGGGTTGCAGCAAATTCACAGCAAAGTGCATGAGGTGCACCTCACAACCATTTGCTCACTTGGACTTTGGTCATTAATTTTATGAAATGCACAATATCCTTTATATCCTTTGTTAGTGCTGGGTGAATGCTCAATGTATGAACACATGCCATCCCAGCAATTAGCAACTGTGCATCCCAATTGGTTTTCACTTTGTGCTACTTTAAGGAGATGAAACACTGCAATGTGTTTTACAGTTTTTTTCATCTGCTTTGGTGTATTTCTCCAAACATATCTGAAGGTCACAGAAGCTGAAAAAAATGCATTTCCTGAAACAGCTCGTGCAAGTAATAAAACACTATAGATAACCTGCATAAAGCTAAAACTCACAGAGAATGTTTAATTCATGTGTCAAAAAGGAGGTTTTGTGTCAGTAAGTGACTCCGACCAAAATGATTGATGGTGCACATTTTTTAATTTTCAAAATTTCTTTTATATTTTCTCTGACACTGAGTGCCAACAATACCAGGCTATTTTTCCAAGGATTAGTGACAACTACAGCATGTCCTATTGAATCTATTCACATGCTGATTTCAGGGGCACGGTGTTTTACATTCTACTTTGTAAAGCAAAAGAGTGCCTATACATTTGCATAGCACTTAAGGAAAAACCAACTGACAACACAACACAATACAATAAAAAGAGTAAAACTGAAAATCAACAGTGGTAGAATAAACTGATAAATAAACTGAGTTTTTGATCCCAAAATCAACCAATAAGTGTTCTGCTTAGTGCCAAATCGTATTGAAACATTTGAAAATGCCACCATATAAAGAGCAGCTCGTTCTGAGTAACAAAATGTTGTAAAAGATTTCTCATACGAACTTTAACTGTAATTTGAGATTTAAGCCAAAGCCGCTGAGGAAAACTACAGTTTCCATATCATACACACATACGACGGTTAACCCCATGAATGACTTCTTACGTCCTTCATGAGGCCAAGTCGTGGAATCGCTTGAATAATGATTTAGTTTTTTAATTTTTCAGACAGATGACTAGATGCACTTCGAGGAATGCTGTATGCACGCCACTTAAATGCACCTTCACAGTCTCACTCAAACAGTATACGTCATTTCCAAGCTTCTTTCTCTCCAGAAAATCTCATTTTCTCCTGTACCTCTCCTCGCGGTCGTTTTGTGAACTGTTTCTACTCGTGTTTCAGGGAATCACCTTTGATGAGTTCAGATCCTTCTTCCAGTTTCTCAACAACCTAGAAGACTTTGCCATTGCCATGCAGATGTATAACTTTGCTGCACGCTCCATTGGACAAGGTACTAAAACTGTATTGAGCTTGAAATGCGGGCACTGAAGGTCTCTGCTAACACTCACTGATGATTTTCTGCTCCGGGTTTTTCATTCATTTGCACTTAGGCAAATGAGCAAAGTCATTTTTACTTTCTCCCCTAACAGATGAGTTTGCCAGAGCGGTATATGTGGCCACGGGGCTCAAGCTGACACGTCACCTTGTAAACACCATCTTCAAGATCTTTGATGTCGATCACGATGACCAGCTCTCCTACAAGGAGTTCATCGGTATCATGAAGGACCGGCTGCACAGGGGAGCCAGGGTGAGGAACTTTCTTCTCTTTGAGAAAATGTGCACTCAGCTCCAACTGAAAAAACTTTGTTTATAAAAAAGTTTGAATCACAGCCAGTCACCAGGCCACAAACAAGGAACCACTTTTGAGAAATATACCTCCCTTTGCAAAAAGGTCTGAGGTCAAGTGGGCTCCAGAGCACTTACAAAGAGACAGTTTTCTTATTAAGATTTAGGGTGTACTCCCACTTGACCAGTTGCCTCATACTCTGCCTGAGTACTGAGCACCCAAAGGCAGCTATAGTTTTGGAGTTCTGTGCCCAGATGTAAACTACAGATGAACACTACATGTGTACCATGCCTGAACCGCACATGGGCACATGACTTTCTGTGGTTCACAGAATGGGAGTACTCCATTAACACACACAGCCTACAGAACCTAAAAGATCTGCTGCTAAGGTTCCAGAGGCACCTTCATAGCCTATCACAGCAAAGTGTGTAATAGACACACTGGTCTGGTGTGTCCAGTTCACACTTTTTCCTCTCTAAAGTGTAAAATGAGAGAGCTGTTTTGGTGGCACACAAAGGACCAGAAGAACAGAGTAGTCACAGCATCTGGGTTCTCAAGTATAAATTCTGACAGCATTACCCAAAAACTTGGACGAAGTAGAGTTACAATTTCAAAGTTAGCCACATAAAAAAATTACAGTGGTTTAAAACAACAGGATCTGTTATTTTTTAGGGATTTTAGATTCAAAAATGAAGAGCGTAAACTTAAAACATACCAGGAAATCCAAAACTACAAGTATTATTGTTATTCAGCAGTTTCTTAAACCTTTTTTGTAGAAGAAGTTCCGCTGGTACAACTAGGCCTCCCTTTACTCATGACTGCTTGTGCTCTTCAGTTGTAGTCAAGTAGTAAAGGTAAATCAACAGCTGCCCAAAGCAAGAGAAAAAAATGAATTTAACATACACACATGATAACATACACTGAACAAAAATATTTATGAAAGACTTTTAGTAGTTATCAGGAATATAGAAACAAAAGCTTAAATGGAAGATAATTTGCAAAGTGTTTGTTGGAAATCACCTTTAAGCAATTTGGTGACGCTGTCAGAAAGGGCCATACTGCCCCCCAGTGGTGGTATTTTATGCAATAACAGCTCGGATTCGTTTTTCTACAGAGGTGTTTGTGTGATAGCAAACTTGGCACCATTGTAAGCCTGGATGTTGTACTTTATATGGCCACGTGTGTCCCTTTTGATGCTGTCTTGGCCTCACTGTCTTGGCTTTTTCACAGTGTTCTCTTTTCTCCTTACTTTTCTGATGTACCTCTCTCTACATCTCCTTTCTAACCCATGCTTTTTCCCCATTATCATGAATTTTACCACACTCATACTTTTGTTTTTCTCATCTTCCATATGCCCACTACTTTTGCGATTGTTTTCCTGTCTTCCTGCCTCACTCTGGCTGTCTACGCACATCTCAGGGCTATAAAGCTGTGGAGCGTGCTACCTCCTTCAGGTCCTGTCTGAAGAAGGAGCTGGCAAGCAGATAAGTATCACTAACAGCTACAGTTCAAAGAGTTTGTTCGTTGTTATTTCTAGAGTTGCAGGTAGTTTCTTGACTTGAATTCAGTCTGGATTATGACTTCTTTAGTATGTCTGATTCACCTTTTCTCATATGAACTGTTTAGCCTATTACAATGTATCAACAGAATAGGTTTTCATATAATTCATACAGTATACTGTACACTATATTGTGAATCTGTATGTGTACGAGTAGGAGCAGTAGGTTGCTGAATATCTTCCTAAAATGTGTAACACTGTAACAGCTCAAAACATCCAAGGGCATTTTACTCCACTGTGATGCTTTAAAAAACTGCCACAGAGTCCCAGTAGTTGCCATATTTGAGTTGACTGAATGTTTTGGATAAAGTTTAAAGGTAGTGAGTTATTGAAGTGAACTGCCTCCCATCGCTCTGTGGTTACCAGGTGAAGGGCCGACAGCACACCTCCTTCTCCAGATGTGTTCACTCTGAGGCCCGGAGACAGGTGCACCTGTTGTGGAGGAGGTACAAGGAACCGTAGAAGGTGGAAGAAATCTGACGGAGCTTCGACATTAATTAATCAGGACCCGAGGAGCCAGCATTTGTGCAGCAGTTCTCCCGTCGACCTTCAGACTGTACATATGTGATAACTGCAAGCATGATCGCAAGAAGCCGACTGATTCTCTCTGTGATGATAATAAGCAAGTGTCATTTTTTTTCTTCAGTTTTTTGTTTTGCCCTGTTTTCAGTCATCCATCTTGATCTGATGCCAGTTATTGTGGGTATGATTTACATGTAGTTAAATGTTGTTATATTATGATAGAAATTTAATGTCTGTTCTAACGCGATACCTCCACGATGGTGGGACTTGCAGTGTCTTTTGGGTTTTTTTTAATGAGCAGGTTTACACTCTTGGTTAACACTGACACCCTGAAATCTAAAGGCCCGCAAGTTGCTTTCTTTACTTTAATTATTGCATTTATTTAAAAATAGTTTTGTTAGTTCAGCTACAGCACTGCCTATAGGGGCACAAGAACCTTTAAGTTTTAGGGGGTTGAAGTAACATCCACATAAAACTGATAACAGATATATAATATGAAACCTGCATGTTACTGAAACTATTTAATTGTTGTTGAAATGTAATGTCCTCAATTCATTTATATAATGTTAAGCAGTGATTCGATCTAACTTTTTACTTTTTGTTGCACCAACAGTGTAACTCACACTACTGTTGCAGTTAGGAATACTTTATTATCGTAATACTACAACAGGTCTTGGAAATGCTTTGACCTGGATTTGACATGATACATTTACTAATGATGCAAATTTTATTTTTATTTTTTTTTCGGGGTGAATGTTTTTACCTATTTTGTGTTTCCTTGTTTCCTAGTATTCATAAGTAGGTGCCCACATAGGTGCATTTGATCCACCCCCCTTCTCCAAAGGAATTCACGAGATTTTGAGCTTTTAATTTCAACTACGAAACGTATGCATTGATGAAGACACGTTGTCTTAGCATGGCATTTGGCTGATAATTTGAACACAGGGAAGTGGAACATGAAGTTGAATTGTCTTAATGTATTATAAATTATTCTGATATTTACAACGATCACATATATGTAACGAGTGCGTTTGTTTAATTAATTTCATGCACGAATAAACTATTTTAAGAAAACATGCGAATTTCCTTTCTGTCCATGAGCATGCGCAACAAAACAAAACATTTTTCCGTTTGGTTTGATTTTAAAGCTTGTATAACTTGTGAATGTTTCTTTAAGATGAAGCGAATGTGCTGCTGAACAGCGTGGTAGTGAGTAGTTTGTTTTAGAGGTGATTAAAATATTTTTATAGAAAGAAAGTTGAAATGAAGGCGTGGTAGCTCTGGGTGAAAACATTTATGTTAGCCGATAATTAGCTACAGCCTGTTTATAATGTAGGTAAAAATACTGTCGGCTGAGCCCTTTCTGGTTCACTTTTATTTTAGTTTTCGTGCTTATTGTGTTGCTTTTAGTTGCAGGTGAAACTATTTCACCTAGCCTTTTTAGTTAAAGTTAGACGTCTATGTTGACTATGTTGAGCTTTTCTAGGATGTTGTGTACTGTTATATATGCTAACGGGGTTCTTTTTAAATTTATTTTCATTATTATTATTTTAAGCAAAATTAACCAAAATATCAATTTTGGCACCCTATTTTGAACAGTGACTAACGCGTGACGATTAAACTCTGCTAGCCAATGAAATGCTTCCGTCGTGTTTCGTAACAAGGGTAGCTCAGGCTGTACATGTGCAGATTTGACGGCTTATATTACAGTAGAAAAAAACAATAGATGTGTTTCTTTTTTGTGATTTATGCATCGTTAAGATTTTAACAAAATCTTTCGAGTTTAAACTTTTTAAATTAAACAAATCGTATATTTCTAAACGGAACACTTCGTCTTTGCCAGATTCGTGTCAGGAGTATAATAAGCGATGCACCACACAACATTTATTTAATCTAAACTTACTAAGCTACTGTTGTTTCCGTGATTTCTTTCATTTTTTTATTGTATTCACAACTTCATATTTTAGGGAAACGATAAAAAAATAATGGTTGTTACAGATTTTTGACTGAAAATGCATAAATTCGTTTAGTGACGTATGCGACTGCTTTCGCAAAGCATTGTGGGAACTGAAACTGGATTTTATAACTTAAATAAACAGCTTTAGCCACACTTTAGATTTACTTGTATAATCGTAGCTCTGTAAAAGTTATAGTCTATGAACTCCTCGCGGACTGATCGTTTCGATCATGTTTGACAGTTCACATAACCGTGAGTGAGAACGGCGTTCCCAAGAGTCACCTCCTTCTTCGACCCAGAGTGTTGTTAAGACTATACTTTCAGGGATCATTTCTATAGTTTGTGACTTGAGAAATGTGTTTCTAAAGTGTTTGGTCTCGCTAACCACGATGATGAGTCGTGATATTCCTTTCTGAGCGTGAAGCGGGTAGAGAATAATGATTCAGTTCATACGTTCTTTATCATTGATGACCGGTCTTTACTTCCTTGTGGAGTAATGAGGAAAGGAATATGATCAGAGTGGTTACGAATTATGTACAAAAGAAAACAGAGCAATTCTTTAAAGGAG
>VURO01048526.1:0-23745 GCA_015108175.1 Pelvicachromis taeniatus
TTTTACATTGTAACCAATCTGGACACAATAATGGTGGAGATCATCCTTTTTTTTGTCTCCATATTATCACACAGAGTGTATTTTTTATTAAGTCACATTTTTGTGTTCATTAATTGTTTTTGAAGTATTCTGTTGTTTTCTTCACTGAAGGCACTGACTTAGGAAGTGTGACTGATGCCAGGTTTACCAAATGTAGCCCAGAAATCACTTATGACATGTATCAAGTCTCACTTGTAACTTCTGAGCTACATCTGGCCCACACGTCACTTTCCATGACCCATGTAAGCTCACCAGTTCCAAAGCGCCATAACTACGCCCAGAGGCGGTCCTAGCCTGTTTGGTGCCCTGGGCGAATCAACGATGCACCTCTTCCAATTAACACAATCCAAAAGATTCAATAAACCACATCAGTGTCTACTGTCTATCTACTGTTTACTATCATAGCCAAGTGGCTAACAGACATAAACATAAGTTTTCACTATCCCCACTCATTAATGTTATCTTGTTTCAGGATTCATGTCATACATAATACCTGCCATTATCCAATGACACATCTGCTTACGTTTATCTTTTGCTCGTTTCTCCTCCTCTTCTTTTTTCTTTTTTTCTAAACTCAGCACCTGCTGGCTTTGATCTTTTCTTGTCCATTTTCCATTGGTGTTAATTTTGCACTCCAGTATCAACACCAGTCCCCCAACACGAGAATCACCACAACATGAACTAACAGATCTACACATTGTGCACAAATGTGGTTTGTATGGGGTTTTTTGTTCTGTGATTTCGCACAACCCAGGAAAAAAATCATTAATACATAATGGGCTTGGATTTACAACATTATGAATGAAATGAGCTTTATTTGCAAACACCCCCCCCCCCCCCTCCCCTTTTGATAGGTTGTATGTGAGACTTCAGCACGGCGGCAGCAGCAGCGCTCACTTTTCATGTATATGTGTGTGGTAGAATTTAGAAAACACATCGGTGCAAATTATAAGTCTATATCATAATGTCTGGTGTTCTTGTGTTTGTTGTTTTGTTATTTTGTTGTTATTTTGCTTTTTTTTGCGAGCTGGCTATTAGATGCCGCTCCAGCCAGCCAGAAAATCCCCCACCACCCCGCCTCTCTCCTCCCTGTGCAGCAAGCAGCAGGCGCACCTTGCAAAAGGAGGGCGCCCTCACTCCCCGCAAATGGGCGATAGAAAATCGATTGGTGCCTATGCAATCCCCACAATGCGCTAGCATGATGTCAGGGCAGCATGGATGCAAGCAACTTTTTTTTTTTTTTGCCTATGCTCAAGATGCCGCCCCCCACCACGATGCCGCCCTGGGCAACGGCCCATGTCGCCCATATGAAAAACCGCCACTGTTGTTAGTTTCCCAAGTAGCCCATGTTAGGCCCAGATGTGTCTGCTGTCACATCCTAATTCATCCCCTTGTGTGACTTCTCATGACTGTAGCTTGAAAAGAAGAAGAAGAAAGAAAAGGATAACCAAAACATATACTGTAACCGGTTTGTTAATATGAAATCATGTACACACCCACAGGCTGTATCTTTAACTCTGCTGAATTTGCCCGAGGTTCATCAGCAGGAAGAAAAAGACGTTTCTTATGTTATTTCAAACTGCTCTGTTGTTAGAAATCTCTGCAATAGTCTTGTCAGTTTAATCCCACTGGAGTTACAGCTTAAGAATTAAGATTCCTAGTCTGTTGTTGTTCATAACTTAAACATGGGCACCCTGCAGTCAGCAGTGAATGATGTGCAGCACGCAATGGGTCACTGGCTTCACAGCCCATCAACGGAAGAGAGTGGGATAGATATGCTGGCTCTCTCACCCAAGGAAATGTCCGATCATACAGAGAGAATGGAATAAATGCACTCCACCAGCTTTAGGGGGTGGATTTATTATGACAATCTAGGTCGGAGTTCCAAATAAACGGTGGTGAAGTGGGTAATGTGGAGATTTCAGGTGCACTAATAACATTAGAGTATTAGACAAATAATAAGTGACAGAATACTGTAACCCTGAGTTGATAATTATTGTACAAATTCAGTACCAATGCCTATTAAAGTGTTCTTACCTTCTTCTCATGTTCTTATACTGCTGCTTTGGATAATATTCCATCTTCACTTCACTGAAGAGATTAACTGTGGAAGCAGGAAATGGCTCAGGAAGGTAAAAGCCTTTGATCGCTTGCTTGGACAAAGCTTTCATTCAGCCTAGTGACAGCACAAAAGAATATGACTCAGCACTTGAATAGAATTACAAACCCGTGAAACTATAAGAGCCTAACGTCAGACATGTTACTGTATTTACTAATCTTTTTTGGGGTGTAATTTTCTTCTTTAATATTCAAATTAAAATGAACTTTATAATTAAAGACCAAAGCTTTTTTTTTTTTATTGTAAACTCGCACTTGTGCTGTAATCCCTGTGTCATCTAGTTCGAATTCTGAAAAAAAGTTTTACTTAGTAAACTAAGTACTAAATTTAATTTAAAACTTAATTAGTTTTATTTATTAAGTCTGTGGTTTTCATGGAACTACTTCTGTCGATTAGTTTTTTCTGACAATTTTATGTATCGCCTTTCTTTAGCTAATTACTCAGTCCACTGTAAATACATCTTTTCTAACAGTTTTCTCTTGCCTGATTGTCTCTCTATGTTTCAGAGTTGAGTTCCAGCTATGTCATTGTTCTGGGGTTCTGGTGGTGTTCTGTACTGTGATTTAATTCTGTTTAAGTGTTTAGATGTTTAGGTTTAGCTCCCATGTTCCCTCTGTTGCCAGGTCTGTGATGACTTAGTGTTAAGCTCGTGTATCTAAGTCCGTGACTGTATGTACATGTCTTATTTCCTGTTTTACTTTGAAAGTCTCGTGTGCTGTGTAGGTGTGTCTAGTTTTGCTCCCCTTGCCTCATCATGTTTAATTAGGTTCGGCTGTGTCTCACTCCTGTTTGCCAGTCCTCGTTTCCTTCTGTGTATATTTAGGCTGTCGCAATTCCTTGGACGCATCCCTCGTGGGCCACATTTGTAGGCCGATTACGTCACAGCGACGAGACGTAGGCTGTCCTAATTCATAGACTCCTACAAATGCGGCCGATAAATGCGGCCTACATTTCCCCGAATTTGTAGGATGGGTCTGGTGGATCTTACGTGGCCCACCATATCCCAGAATTCATAGCGCGGCCCCGCCAATTCCAGTTTCCACCACTGGCGGCAGCAACGGAGACGGTAAAACCGAGGAGGGAGAAGCGGTTTCTTGATATGTTGCTTTTAGACAATAATTACCGGTAGCAAAATATCAACTACATTTGAAAAATTGTCGATAAAAGCGACAGAGGTGCCTCAGTTTCACTGTCTATGGCTCTGGTCCCACTGCTGTTAGAAGAACTGGCAAGCAGTTTGATTACAACAGTAGCTGATGAATGGGTCAAATTATCCCACACATCAGAATATGTTCTTTTGTTTTTTGTAGACACAGTAATTATAACAAATGAAGTCTGGATAGAGTAAGATCCTTTCTCTTTCTTCCACATATGGAGAACAATTAATTCCAAGTGAAGGGACCGAGCCGAAGACAAACGACTCGACTTTACTTTCCTGTACACACAATGCTAATCTTTGCCAAAGAATTAATGTCATGCAAAGAGCTGCTGGATGCAGGATATTTATCTCTGTAGCACATTGTTGAAAATAATTTGATTTTGCTCTGCACTTCATGCCATAGCTTCTAATAAAATGTGATCTTATCTGACGGTAAACAAACAGAGCTGCTCCAGCAAAATATCCGTATCATGGTAATCTCAGTCATTTAGTCTTTGACAAAGGAGATCAGTGAAATCAGGTTATCTGCAGATAATTTCAGGCATATTTAAGCTATTGATGAAGCAAATGCCCCCGTCATAAAATAGATGCTTTAAGAATTTTAGCTGCAGATGTTAATTTTTTTGTAGTTTAGTATACAGTATGAACTCACTAAAAATGCTTCTGGCACTGTAGAAATATTCACACTTCAAATATTTTCAAAGCAAGAAAAAGGCCATACATTGCTGTATTCCCACAGTATTAAATTACTGTGCAACTTTCTGATGAATATCATTTTCTCCTACAGTCCATGAAGGGGTAAAGATGCCTGCAGCAGTGCAGGGGTCTTTAGCCATGTAGTGAAATCAGCATAGTGAATAACTTAAACAGAAGTTGACCTCGGCCCCCTCCGATCTTTTGACTTGGTTCCTCTTTTTAATTCAAATTACAGCAACTAAAACCATAGTTTTAATTGAGAACTCTTCTGTATTTCTCTGCTGTTTATTCATAAATTTCTCCATTTAAAAGACCTTTAGTCTGTGGAACAGCCAATTATTTTTAAGTGGGAGCTGTAACATTTTACGATAGTATTTAGCAGCGGTTTTATGTTGCACTGTATTTGTTTCAGGTGCTTATATTTAAGCTGCTGTCACTGAATAAAAATCCAGTGCACAAGAATCACAACATGTAATTTCTATCCAAATAAACCGATTTAATTATAAATTTGCTCTAAATAATGTAATAGAGCATGGCTATATATTGTAAACTAAAAGCCCTACAATAATATGGAGAAAACAGAAACCCCGGCAATCAGATGGCCCCCCGATGAGCAAGCACTTTAGCAACATTGGGAAGGAAAATCTCCCCTTTACAGGAAGAAACCTCTGGCAGAACCAGGCTCATCTGTTGCAGCGGGTTGGGGTTGAGGGGAGGAAGACAGGACAAAGATACAAGTTCGAAGCGAGCCAGAGATGATCAATAATTAATGATTAAATGAGCGTTGTGTGAGTAAAAAAGGTGAATGAAGAACACTCAGTGTATCTTGGGAAGCCCCCAGCAGCCTTAACCTATTGCAGCGTAACTAAGGAAGCATTCAGAATCACCTGGTCAAACAATACGCTTTATCAAAAAGAAATGTTATCTATGGCACACAGCTTTGGCTGTAAGGCCCTTCTGATCAAACCTTCTGTTTGCAAAGGGAAGACAATAAAAAAAAAAAGTTGGTTTGATGATTATCAATGATCGGAAAACAAGTCTCCTCTGAACAGGAGTGTTGTGTGAAGAAGAGATGTCTTTTAAAACAGCAGCTACGATACTTACTGCTGTTTTGTTAATGAAATGTTGCTCAGTCTCTGGGGTGGACCCCCTGCTGGGCAATAGATCCACGCAGAAATGACTAGAGAAAAATCTGAAGTTAAACAAAGCTCAATGAATTTGATAGACAATAATAATAGACAATAGTTTTCTGATGCTATCATGCTGACCTCACTAAAATCTTTTTGCAATTGCAAATAATTATCAGTGAGGGTCGTGCATTTTTTTTTTAGCATTGCAGGAAAAAAGCCAAAAATGCTGTAGCCAGAAGACTACAGCATTTGTGTGCATGCTGTATTGACATCCAGGACTACACAACTGTATCATACTGTTATAGTGTTTCCAGTAAAATTTAATTGGTTGCATGTAATAGCATGTACCACATACTGCCTTAACAATATGTCTTGAATACATTCAAATATATCTTGAAATCTGTGATAAGAGGATGGCAGATTTTTTACTCGAAATACTTTTTAACATTCTTAGCTCTTTTGAAAAGATGATAAAGAATTTGTTATGTCTCTAATACGGAGAAACCCTCGTGATTTAAAAGGCATGAAGGGCTTCCTCAGTGTTCAGGAGAAGCGGATCTCAATGTCTCTGTTTTCTTGTAGGTGTCAGAATTTTAATGGAACATTTATCAGGACCATGGCTGCTCATTCGGGCTCAGTCAGTCCTGTTGCCCTCTCTCCTGTGACGTTTCGTCCTCTTATTACATGTCATAGACGGACATGTTGAGGCTTCTATTAGAAACAAGCTGCTCTTTGAAGAATTTGACACTGCTTAGTCCGTCTTTCATCCATGCCACTGATCTGCACTGTGGATCAAAGGATCTTGGGATTATTGGAATAAAATATTCTGCTCTAATTGCTGAGACCCCTTATATAAAGTGTCCAGACCGATCTTTCAAAGGGAAAATCTGTCGAGCATTGCTGCATCATATCCCAGAAGAATAATGATAAAACCATACAAAAAACGTATAAAGGAAGGATCTTATATATGCATACAGGTAAAGCATGATAGTGAACCAAATATTTGTGTCACTGCATGTGGTGTTGGGAAAAATGTTTTACTCAAAATTGCAAAAGTGTGAAATAAACATGCTAAAATGTTAATAAATTGACGGTTGAATGACAGTTTATAGGTGTCCATTTAATTGTTGGGTGATGTTGCTTGTCAGCAGAGAACGACTCGTGTCTTGGAGTGGTTGCATGTGATACTCTAGTTTACTTCAGCTACTGGTGTGTTTTACTTTTAATTGAATATCACACAGAATAAAGGTGGAGTGTAGAAGAACTGTAATGGCATGCGAGTTGGTCTACAAGTGTGTGTGTGCGTGTGGCTGGCAGAGGTAGCGGATCACTGACACCTCCTAATTGTGGAGTGATTTGCACCTGGGAGGCCAGGTCAAAGCAATTAACTTCAAAGTACTAAGAAGCTCTGCCTTAAGGAGTCCATCCACTGTGATAACAGCAATCCTGATGGTATAAAAAAAGACTTAACACAGAGCAGCAATGTCTGTTTGTTTGTATATATATCTGTATACATAGATACTGTTATAGTGCAACTTTTCATTATAAGTCATTCTGAAACTTATTTACGAATGCTTTTCAATTATTATAATAATTATTATTAATGTATTACTATTTAGTTAGCTAATAGGGCTACAACTAACTATTAGCATCATTGGTTATTGTACAAATCTTTTTCTCAGTTAATTCTTTTATCTTTTTAAGGTTTTTAAAATTTCAAAAATTACCCATGCATTTCCCATTCCAATATAACTTTTATGTGTTTTTATTTTACTAGCTATATCCACATAGTGTTCAGATTTTCAACTATGAGAGACAAAATGAGAAGAAAAAAAATCCATAAAATTACATTGTTTGATTTTTAAAGAATGTATTTGCAAATTATGGTGGAAAATAAGTATTTGGTCACCTACAAACAAGCCAGATTTCTGGCTCTCACAGACCTGTAACTTCTTCGGTAAGAGGCTCCTCTGTCCTCTACTTGTTGCCTATATTAAAGGCACCTGTTTGAACTCGTTATCAGTATAAAAGACACCTGTCCACAACCTCAAACAGTCCCACTCCAAACTCCACTATGGCCAAAACCAAAGAGCTGTCAAAGGACACCAGAAACAAAATTGTAGACCTTCACCAGGCTGGGAAGACTGAATCTGCAATAGGTAATCAGCTTGGTGTGAAGAAATCGACTGAGGGAGCAATTATTAGCAAATGGAATAAATACAAGACCACTGATAATCTCCCTCAGTCTAGGGCTCCACGCAAGATCTCACCCCATGGGGTCAAAATGATCACAAGAATGGTGAGCAAAGATCCCAGAACCACACGGGGGGACAGAGTGGAGGACCTGCAGAGAGCTGGGACCAAAGTAACAAAGCCTACCATCAGTAACACACCACGCCACCAGGGACTCAAATCCTGCAGTGCCAGACGTGGCCCCCTGCTTAAGCCAGTACACGTCCAGGCCCGTCTGAAGTTTGCTAGACTAGTTGAATAATCCAGAAGAGGATTGGGAGAATGTCATATAGTCAGATGAAACCAAAATACCAGCAACAGTGTGTGAAAACCTTCTGTCATTGCCAACAAAGGGTATATAACAAAGTACTGGGATTAACTTTTGTTATTGACAAAATACTTATTTTCCACCATAATTTGCAAATAAATTCTGATTTTTTTTTCTCTCATTTTGTCTCTCATAGTTGAGGTTTATCTACGATGACAATTACAGGCCTCTCTCATCTTTTTTTAGTGGGAGAACTTGCACAATTGGTGGCTGACTAACTCCTTTTTTTTGCCCCACTGTAAGTTTGTGCTAGTGGTTCTGAATTATGAGATCAGAGGGACTTTTATCCACAATTGCTTACTCTCAATTGTTTAGGCCCGGAATTATATAAAAAAATAAATAAATACTCTGAAGTACTGTTTCAATTCACGCTGACTTTATTTTCAGCGGCACTTCAGGGAGTCACTGTCACAGTGCCTTATTTCAGACTCACTGCTACACAAGTGTCTGTTTTTGCCATAAAGGGATAGTAAAACGATGGAGCTGCAAATATTTGCAAGATTCTCTAACAAACAAGCTTGTTTCTTTGAATGTTGACCCTTTTAACTCACAATTGGGACCCATGCATAAACATAGAAGAGAAAAATTGTCAAACTAAATGTTGATATAATTATAATAATCTACACTAACATATTGCTCACAAATCCCTTTTGTAAAACATCCACCAAGTGGCTTCACAGAAGCAGCATTCTGGAAAACCAGCATTTTCAGCTTTGTTCACAGCCTGGAAGAAAAGATGTGTCAGTATTATAATTCACCAGGTTATGTCTTTATTCTGACAAGAATCAGATCCACTTTAGCTTAAACCTCACAGAAAAATGATGGAGTTACCTTATCCATCAATTCAAAGTATCCCTTAACCTTGAGCATACAGCTATTAGTGATTGCTGTGATGATTCTTTCATGGTCCTCTTGCTCTACTATAGGTATAACACCTTTTCCTTCCTCGTGATATGACTAAATATAATCGACATGTCTTATTTATTGTTAATAGATCTGAATGACTCTTTGAAGTCTGTCAAAAACTCACATGAACACAAACACCGTTTGCCTCGGATGGATGGAGGTGACTCCTTTGGAACTGTGAGTTGTATGTGGGGGGTTGTTTGGAGTGTTGTTTTGAGAACATCACGCATTTCTGCTGGAGTAATGTTTACTTGTTTCCTCATTCTCACATCCTGGCTCATCAGACATCTCGGGCAGTCCTGGAGTTGTCTCATCTCCACGCGTGACACTTGGCGGAGGAGACAAGCGCTCTTGGAGGAAATTGGCCCTGTTTCTTGCTGGGATACTGGCTGGAGATTTGAGCATGCACTTCATCTCTAGTGCCTCAGTCATTTCACTCTGTGGCCTGTATGCATGCACCAAATCACCTCCCTGGGCTGTTAGCTGGAGCTCATCTGACACGGTGAACGAGTGTAATGACTCAAGGTTAAGAGCTCGCCTGCCAGGTGCAGCGATGAGTGTCAAAGCTTCAGATATCAGGTTTAAGGGCTTGATTTTCACCACCAGATCTGGAAAACATCATTTTATTTTTATTTTTTTTCTCTTATGAATAAGGGGGAAGGTATTTACACTGAAGTGTGCTTCATATTTCAGGTATAATTCAAAAAGGGGGAATACATATCTTTAAGCCTTCAAACTGTCCAATAGGGCGAAATGTTGCTGTAATAAATACTGTATTCAATGATGCCACATATGTACTAATATCTGTAAAGTTTTCTTTCACGACTCTGCCATTATTGTTACAAAAAGCATTATTGGAATTTTAATCTTGGAAAAGTAATTTTGCAGTTGTCAGATCAAACCATGCTGCTAAATGAGAGAAAAATAAGCACATGGGAAGGAACAGTGCAGTGAAGAAAATCTACGATTTCTTAGAAGTTAATGAAAAACTGATGGTTTTATTATATGCACAATCTCTCCGAGCCTCGGGAAAGCACATCAGTCTTCCTTTCAAAGTATGCACGAGAGATGTACTTAGTCACAGTGACGTAACCATCTGTATTAGTGCATTTTGAAGCTTCAGTGTTATCATTACACAGGTGTGTTAGCATTAGTGTGTTTGTGTTAAGAAATATCCATCTGTTCTCTTCTGCTTATCCATATCAGGGTCGCTGGAGCCTATCGTAGGTACCACAGGGCAAGAAACAGGGTACATCCTGGGCAGGTCTCCAGTCTGACACAGGGCTAACACACAGAGACACACAAGCATTTGCACTCACATTGACACTTATGGGCAATTTGGAATCACAATTTAACCCCACTAATGACATTTGTTTGGAGCTTCTCCTGGTTCTCCAGAGACACCCAGAACATGCAGACTCCACACAGAAAGGCCCTCCACCCAAGAGTCAAAGTCAGGACCTTCTTGCTGTGAAGCAACAGTGCTAACCAACACTGCACTGTGTGAAGACAGAGAACTGGAACACAGACGTTTTGGACTGTAAAATAAAATGTCTTATTTCTCAGATTATTCAAATATAAATACACTAATTGGATAAAAATGTATTTTTCAGTCCATAGGCAAAGTGACTTTACACCAGGCTTTAACGTGCTTCTTTCTACCATGAAATCAAAATGGTTTATGACAACATACACATGATACCACCATAAAAAATGGAGCGGAAAGTATTCAGAGCTTTTATTTTAGCTGAAGTATAAATAACACATTGTGACAATACTCCATTAGATGCAATCCTCAAATAACCTGCTATCTTAAAACTGCTCTTTCTTTCTTTCTTTCTTTCTTTCTTTCTTTCTTTCTTTCTTTCTTTCTTTCTTTCTTTCTTTCTTTCTTTCTTTCTTTCTTTCTTCCTTCCTTCCTTCCTTCCTTCCTTCCTTAAATTAACATTTGGTAAATGAACATTGTTACTTCCATGATCTGAAATGAAAATGATGAATTATTGTGTTTCTACATGTTGCACAAACTCTACCATGAATGTTTCTAAACAGCAGGGATCTACACTGCTTTATCTCATCTTGCATAGTCACTACCATCTTCAGCACTAACAGAAATAGAAATTTCAGAATCAGCGCTCACGTTTCAGTAAAATGTGAGAGCTCTCGAAGCTCAGTCTGATTTGGAAAAGTGAGGTGGGAAAAAACGCTTTTTGATACAGTTTGTGCTGCAAGAATTCTTTCTGTGTGGGAACTTTCAGAAATAAAAATATGAACTTGAGTGATATTGGTTTCTTTTTTTTAACCTTTTACAGGTTTCTTTTTTAAGCATCTTACATGACCCCCCCCCCCCCCCCTCCCTCCAATTTATTTTTAGTTTAAAGGAGAAAAGCAAATGAGCTCCACCAACAGCAAACTTCATATTTAACGGCTGATCTGCAGAACATTCACAGCTTCATCAAAGCTGATGGATAGTTTGCCTAAGTATAGTTATGCTCTATGGTGTTTTACCTGAAGATTGAGGTTCAAGTGCAGTTGTAATTCTGAAAATATATTGTAATAATCATCACTTATCAATGAAATTGTCACAACGAAAAGTTCGCCGATGTGTTGATGCAGTGGACCCAAATGCGGACAGGAAAGGAGACGGAGTTTCAAACAAAAGCCGAGCCGTTTACTTAGGCTGTAATCGTGAATACCAAATAAAGCAACATGAGCAGTGGCAGAAACTAAACTGAAACCTAAACTGGGTAAGCTCACTATGATAACTGTGACTAGATTGTGATAAGACATGGAGCGAGGTAACATAGACAACATGAGGAAGACTAAACGAAAACATACGGACTAAACACAAGGGGTGGTCAGGGGAAACACATGAGGGAACAGCTGCCTAGAATGAACATAATGGCACCACAGTGGAAGTGAAACTAAAACCATGAACATGGACCACAAGACGCCTTCAAAGTAAAACAGGAGACACAGACATGACGTGAGCTATAGAACATGAAACACAGGACAGACAACAACGTGGACTTAACATGGTGGAGTGATGAAGCGCACAAACACTGTGGCTGTGTCTGCATTCCTAGGACGCATCCCTTGTGGGCCGTAGCCGAGGCAGCGTATGTCGGCCGGGTCCTCCGAAGGCCGAGAAGGCCAGAAGCGAGAGACTTGTGAAATGGGACCGTCTAGCCTTCAGATTTGTGTCACCAGCTGTTCCCGCCCTTACCGCTTCTCCCCGCCCTTACCGTTTCCACCTCCTCGCTTTTACCGACTCCGTTGCTGCCGCCAGTGGTGGAAACTGGAATTGGCTGGGCCGTACTGTGAATTCTGGGATATGGTGGGCCACGTAGGATATACCAGACACATTCTACAAATTCGGGGAAATGTAGGCCGCATTTATCGGCCACATTTGTACGAATTGGGACAGCCTACGTTGCGTCGCTGTGACGTAATCGGCCTACAAATGTGGCCCACGAGGGATGCGTCCTAGCAACTGAGACACAGCCTGTAGGAATATACGGAGGGAAAAGGGAAACGTGAGATGAGGCAAAAACATAACATAGCACATAACTAAGGGCGAGGAACACTCAACACAGGGGAAAAACACAAGGGGAACCTAATAAACAGAAGAACTAACATGGCAACCTAGAATAAGCTTTTGGATAACTAGACAAACTTAACCTAAATAATGAATAACGAAATACAACGACTCTAAAATCTTAGATAATAATAGAAAAACAACAAAAACTTGACATATCTTCAATGCTACTATAAGAACTCAATAATACATAGTGAAGTCAAAAATGCTGGGTCAGAGACCCGTGACAGAAATGGCATTGGCGTTCCCTGCTGATGCTCAAATGATGTAAGATGTTCCTTGTAACTATCGCAGTGATGTAGGTTGTGTAAAATGTTAGTTTCTCAGCTTGGGGTGTAACGATACAGTCTAACTGTTAAAACAGAATTTTAACTCAGAAGTTCAGGGTTTAAATCCAAGTGGCGCTTCAGTAAGTCTTCACTGAAGAGAAATTTCACAGTATCATCAAAGCTGCTAGATAGCTCAGCTGGTTATCTCTCTGGAGTTTAGCTCTGAGCTTTGGGGATCAACCTTAGCTGGACGTCTGATTCATTGGCCTTTTTTACTTGAAGGGTAGTTTTCTTTTTTTTTTCTTTTTTTAAATTGCTAGTGTCACGGAACAGTTTTTTAGGTCAGCATAAGTCATGGTTATAGATATGAAGGTTGCATCTCAGCTCGGGAAACAGTGCTAATGGACCTTTCCAAGTTTGCTAAGCTGCTAAGCCCGCTCCAATAAAACATGACATTGCGTAACCATGTGTTCGTGTAATATCATGCAATGTCAAATTGTTTGTCACAAGTTGCATGACTTTGTTGCTAATGTATTTTAACAGGCGGTATATTTTGCATCTGCAGATATAATTTTGTCCACACAAATCAGGACTTTGTGACCATGGCAACCAAGAAAACCAAAGTGGCAACCATTGTATTTTCTGATGACTGTTTAAAAAGTATATTTTCAGGATTTTTTGTTTGTTAGTTTGGTTTTGCAAAATGTTTGCACATTGTGTTGGCATATTTTCTTTTTTCCCAGTTTTACATTGTCTGAAGGAGTTAAAGTTTGATTCCATACCACCCATTTCTTAGTCCTTTACCTTTATGATGTCTTTTGGTGCTGAAAAACCAAGAGGCATTTTAGAATAAACTCCAGATCTGCCACAATTATTTTCTATGTCATTTGCTGATTAAATATAAACCCTCTGTTTTGGAAGCATATAACATTTGACTGTAACTCCTACCTGACTAAAAGGAATAATTTCAGCTTGAGAGCTACAAGAATTTTTAAAAAGTATATCCTTTAGTAGTATTCTCTCTGGAACCCTTTTTCCACTTTTTGTCTTTTCATACATGTTGGAAAATGTATTCATGGTGTAGTTTAGAGGAGCTCACAAAGTGAAGTGAAAACTTTGGAGCAGATCTGTTGTGATCCATGATCATGATTCAATTACAGCTATTTAAAGCATGTAGATGTACCTAAATATGCAGCCACTGAAACAACGGCTAGTCATTCTCTTGACAGCTAATGTACTTTCAGTTTTTGAAGAAAATTCAAAACTACAATAATTATCTAAAATCTAATCAGTCATAATTATATAATGATATGAAATGTGCTTCAGTAGATCTATTAGGTTGTACCTACCTCTGCTTTTGCGACTGGTTTGCTATAACTATACATTTCAATTCTACACAACATCACTCAGAGTGGAAAAGTGCATGCGACATTTGGGTGATGTGCAAATGTATGAGAGCCAACCAGGTGGTGGCTCTCAGTGTTGCTGCTTTGTGCGCTTGTCACTTTGCATTATTGGGTTTGACTGAAAAAAAAAATTGTCCTGTTGGTTTTAGTTGCAAGTTCATTTTCTACTGCCAGTCTTTAAAAAAAAATCATCTTATAAAAATCAACTATATATAACTGAAAAAAATATTATACCATAAAGATGGTAGTATGAGACGGCTCAGTGTAAGGATTGCCGCTGACGACGATTGTTGGGCTTTAAACCAAAAGAGTGGCATTCAAGAGTTGTGTGAAGCCATGATTTTTGAAACTTTCATTGACTTCCTTTTTTTTTGTTGACTTTCACTTTCCGTATGGCTTTAAGAAAAGAGGTTTGGACTGAAATAAGGCCTTTCTCAATGTTAACCACATGTTTGAAGCTTCAGCTTTATTAGATTCTGTGTTATCCAATATGCAATCAATTGCATGAAAATAGTAGCAGTAGTAGTAGAGCAATAGTATTATAGTAATATAGTATAAATGTGTAGTATTATTATAACATTAGTGTGGGACATGTTTGCCTACCTTATTTGAAACATCTAGCAATAGCTCACGATGTGAGAGTTTTGTTCCTCACAGCAAGACTGCACTAAAAATTTTTTAAAAATCTTAGAAAGCTTAAAATAACACATTTAGTGCCACTGCTATTTCCCTAGTTATTTAAATAAATTATTATTCAGCATGTAAGGAGCAGGGTGCGCTCCAAATCCAGAACTCGGGACTCGAAAGTGGAATGGAATAAAGCCTTTATTGCTGATTGTTCAACAATTTCATAAAAGTAGGGAAAGTAAAACTAGGAAGGATTATAGCAGAAACAGTGAACACAGAGAGAAACCAGAGCAAAGAACTAAACACTGAGGAATTACTACTAACTTGACAGAGAAGGATGCAAGGCAAAACACAGAGACAGAAGTAGACCAGACATGGGAACATAAAGGGCTCAAGAAATATGATCTAAGCTGAAACCAAGAACAGAACTAGATGAGAATTAAAATATCTTTACACAGAGGAACTGGGAAGTACTGAAAGTAAACGTAGCCCAGGTTTTTCGTTGGTGCATGAAACTGTTTCCTTTTATTATGGCAGCCGCCATGCAGTTTTGGAATGTTGTCTTCCTTTCCCTTCGTGTGTCCTCCGTAGGCTGGAAACATTGGTATTTTTGAAATGAGTTACAGTAGATACATTTGAAACTGATGAGTGTAAAATGTTGTTAGAGTGACAAATCGCGTAACTGTGAAGCTGAGCTGAGTTCGAAAGAAATTCGCCAATATACAATTTCCTGTGATAAGTTTGCTAATGCTATACGTACTTTTTAAACCTTAGTGAAATGTTAGTGTAACTACTGTGATTTTAGTGTAAATCAAGGAAACTAAATGTGTATGCATGTGTAGGCGTGAGATTGTTTGCAAGCTGATTACTTCACTGCTAGCAGGTTAGTGGCTAAGCTGGCCTAAGTCTGGTGCTTTTATGCTGGAGGAGCTACTGCCAATCTCCTTTTAGAAACGAATTTCTGACGAGATATAGAAATTTGGAACTCTTTGTAATAGCCTGCCAATGAAACTATAATTTTGGGCCATAATATTGTAGTGAACCTTAGAATACAAATAAATAGTGAACTGCCCAAGCTCTGCAGCCCTGACTTCCAAAAATTAAGACCCTGGGTCCTAAACCCAGAGATTCAAGCATACATTTACTGTAGATTTTCTTTCATAGTATTGTGTTTAAAACATCAGCCTCATACACGAAAATCAGAACGAGAGACACAAATCCGTGGGACAGTTGCATAATCAGGGCATCCAGTATAAAAATCTGTGTCATATCTAATATGTCCATCTGCTGTGGCAGCCCCAGGTAAGTAAGGGAGCAGTTAGAGAGTACAATCTAAGTGTGACCTCCTCTGTGACCTCACCACCACTATTAACCTGCTCTTAGTAGTGTGATTACACCATGTATGCAGCAATTAACACATAACACAGTCAAAATAACTCTTAACAGTGAGAGACTTTAAAATGGTAC
Organism: Pelvicachromis taeniatus; assembly: GCA_015108175.1. Taxonomy (NCBI): domain Eukaryota; kingdom Metazoa; phylum Chordata; class Actinopteri; order Cichliformes; family Cichlidae; genus Pelvicachromis; species Pelvicachromis taeniatus. The sequence continues at coordinate 15,974 of VURO01048526.1, forward strand.
AATTCATGAATATTAATATCCTGTGCATATTTTAAAATGGGATCTAATGATTGCTTCTCACTCTCTCTGGTTCTAAGTTTGTACCCACACTGGAGGCAATTTGCACCTTCTTAAAACTAATCTGTGAGAGAACTCTTGACAATAGCAACGCAAGTTCTGATATCTGTTAGTGTGTGAATTCTCGTATTATCATCACTGTCACTTAAAACACTTTGACTGCTGTTCTGGCTTTGACAATCATTACGAGCAATCATCGACTTTCACCCTCTGCTCCGGCCACAAATAGCACAGAAGGCTGAATGACACATATTGGATTGAAATGGATTCAATGCCTCCCCCTGCAATACCTTCACTTTACAAAGCGAGGCTTCCACTTGCATTCACAACACGAAAGTTTGTCGACACAGTACCGTGGCTCTTACCTGTGGTTGTTGTCTTGTCTTACACCTTTATCCTTTGTTTGTGTTGCTCCTTTAAACTTCCCCATCGTTTTTCTTTTTCTTTTCTTTTTGGTCTCCAGTGCTCAAGAATAGTCCCCCTATATGTGGCTTCCAAGTTTAGCTCTGCCAGGCTCATTTGAAAGTCAAATGCTTGCCTTCACTTTTCCCACCACACTTCAAGAGCAGCAGCACAGTGACTGAAAACACTTAATCAAGCCCCTGCCACAGTGCAGCAATCAGAGATAACAGGGCAGGAATATGGGTCATCCTAGGCTCTGCTCCGAGCCTACCAAATGCCACCGGATGCACACTAATGAAGCCCCCACAGTTAATGTTGTCGCCAGGACTATGTTTTTGTCAGGTGTCTTGACCGAGGTTATCTCACCACGTCACGGAAAGCATATAAAAGGAGGAACACATGAGAGTGTGGCAGGAAAAGATATGTTTTATGGCAACTTAATGCATGTTGTCACATTACAAGAACTCATACTAAGTACAGATAATGTATATATTTATACTGATGTTACGCAACCATGGAACGGTGCATGTATTAAATTAGAGGATTATGTGTAAACTCTTTTTTCCCAGTACCATATTTCTTTGGTGTCATGGCCCTGGGTCTCCTGACCCAGCGTTTTCAGTTTATTGTTGTCTTGTGGTACTGTTCAGACCCCTAGCTCTCATGTACTTGGTGTTCCCTTGTTTTTGTGTTCAGTTATCTTCTCCGTTGTTTCCTGTCATTTTGCTGTCTGTGTTTTGGTTTTGCTGCTCCTTGGTTTATTCTGTTTTCTTAGTGTGCAGTTTTGATTATGTTTTTCCCGGGTTTTGACTTTGTGGTTTTGTGTTCTGTCTCTGTGTTGCTCTCCCCTGCCTGTGTTCCTTCTGTAGTCAAGCCCCTGTGTCCTAGCCATGTCTCTGAGTCTGTCTCTGTGCTTTTGTGTTTCCTGTTTTATTTTGAAGGTCTCGTCTCATGTCAGTGTTTTCAGTTTTGCTTCCCTGTGCTTGTCAGCCCTGATGTTTCCCAGCCGTGTTCACCTCCTGCCTCTCATTTTCCCCTCGTTATGTCCTGTGTATTTAAGTCCTGCATTTTCTGTGCTCCCTGTTGCGTCGTTAACGTAACTAACCCCGTGCTGTGTGCTTCTTGGTGTCTCCTCGTGGTTTCCCTGTGGATATTTACATGCTCTGGTTTATTTTTGTATTTTTCCTATGTTGGCAAATAAAGCTGCTTTTTTTGAATTTCACTCCTGCCTCTGCGAGGTCTGCTCTTGGGTTCTTCTCCTACATGCATACAGCAAATCATGACAACACTGATCAATAGCCATGAGTTCACAGAGAGTTGGGGAATAGCTGCAATCACAGCATTGAAAGATGGTAAAAGATGTATCCTTAGGCCCCCTCCTCGATTCAGAGATGGTCTTTCCCTTTTCATGTAAATGGCCTCCTTGACACCCCAATCAAGCCAGCGCTCCTCCCTGTCCAGGTTGTGTACATCCTCATCATTGAAAAAGAATCCACTGGCCTGTAGGTGTAAATAGACTGCAGAGTCCTGGCCTGATGAGGTAGCTCTTCTGTGTTGTGCCATCCATTTAGCCAGAGGTTGTTTGGTTTCCCCAATGTATAAATCCTAGAAATCCTCCTTGCACTTAACAGCGTACACTATATTACTCTGTTTGTGTCAGGGGACCCAATCCTTGGGGTGGTCCAATTTTTGGCACAGCATGTTTTTGGGTTTAAAAGCCACCTGAATGATTGAGCTTGCATCGAGACAAATAAGCACAGTTTGCTCATACAACATGTGATATTGAATACGTGTGGCTGCCAGAATCCATTTTGTGGTCAAACTTTATTACATCATGCATTTCGGTTCTAGCAAATAATTTAATAATGCATTGACTTCCTTGTATGGGTGTCAGCCAAATGGGAGCATTTAGACAAGCCGAAAGTTTTTCAGTCCTGAGGGTCTGAGGCCGAGTTTATGTTGGAGCGTGAAAGTCACCACTCGGGGCACAATTTTGTACCTCATTAACTGGCATGGAATACTCTTGAAGAAGAAGTATAGGCACTCAGTTGTTAGCTAGCTCTTTAGAAGATGACAATTTCAAGTGCTGCTGATGTTTGACTTCTCTGATCCAGTTGCACTCCACTCTGCCCCACACACATAGATTTTTTTAAACCCCGTCTTGTCTGGCAGTTTTTGCAATGCGTTATGATTGCCCACCCCAATTTTTTTTAATTTTTTTTACCACCAGCCACCACTACTTTAGATATGTTGGAATATTCTATTCAAAAGCACAACATAATTATTGTCTCGCATCTCGACCAACAGACAAAGAAGATAAAAAGATTAAAACCTGAATATTATGGCATTCATAAAATGATGTAACTGCATACAAAGACAGTCACATAAAAATGCCACAAAGAAAACAAAACACTGGCTCACAGGAAAAAAAAGGGCAAACTTAGAATACTGAGTACAGCGCTAACCCGAGAGCACCCAGGTGAACTGAAATTCACCCAATCCCTCAGTTGCCACCTCTTTTATCACCCAATCAATATACTCAGGCCCTCATTCAATTTGACAAGCATCTACATGGAGAGAAAGGCAATCGCTTAGCACCGGCAGGTATATGATATTGACCGGGAGGAGATAAGCCTTAGCCTATCCAATCACAGGGAGATTGGACCAGTGAGGTTTAGGGCTGGAGCCATTCCAGAGTGTCTGCCGAGCCACTTGAGCAAAAGGCTGCAATAATGAAGTGTGTGGTGGAGCTGAGGAGCAAACCAGCTGACAAATTTGTCTTTCCTATTGTGATGAACATCTGATAGAGCAGAAGAACAAGTGCAGGGCTATTTTTGTGTGTTAGAGAGTATGGGAAACACCGGAAAATGGAAAAATGTGTATTTTTAGATGTTAGTGCGACTTTATTGAGTAGGAAATTGTTGTTTTCTCTGTTATTTAAAGTAGTAAATGTTGAAGACATGTTAGTGTCAGAAAAGGTAAGTACCACAGTCAGTAAATGTGGGGTCAGAAATGCCTATGCTGATTTCATTGCTCAAAAATGTAATGAATTTACACTTCTTTACAATACAAGTCTTTAAAAGTAATGCACTATTTCACTAATTTATTCCCCTGGAGAAAGTAATATGTTGCATAGTCTTTTCATTACTCTGTAACATGTAATAATGTGCACTGTCACATAATAACCAGTTAACAACCTCAGGCCACCGTCTCACACACTGGTGCAGGTTCTAATTCTAATGAGGACACAAACAGGATTAAATATAAGCACAAAGCCACCAAGACAGAAAAAAGCCCAAAGAGACTTCAACGTGATTGCCACTGTGATTCTACTGTAGAGATGTGTTCAGGTAAAGTGAGTAAAATAATACTTTTATAACATTTTCCCAAGTGCTTCACAACCAAAATGCTAATAAAACAAAAAAACAAAACCCACCAGCTAGAAATGGAGGCTACAAGCCTGACTGCTCATCATTATCTTTGTTACCTGGGTCGGGGTCTGCATACACTCAGCTAACCATGTGTTAGCATGTTGCCTGTGCAGATGCATCAAACAGTGGATGTTGTGTTGGCAGTGGAATGCACTCGTTTCTGTCCTTGAACACACCATTGTGTTCCTGTTCTATTGAAAGCAAAAGTAATGTTCATGTTTTTACTCCTCAAAAGTTCACATCTTCACTCCTCCCTGCACCTGAATTGAAATAGGCTGATGGTAGCATTATACAGGGAGACCAAATACCTTGGAATGTGATTTAAGTTGAGCAACTCATTGCCATGATATGCAAATGTGGATTTGTATCAAGGTAAACTAATTTCAGCTGTGGTAGAGGTTTAGCATCTGCTGAAACTGAGTCTGGAATAGCCACTAGTGACTAGCTGTCACCTACAGAGTCATGGGCAACAGAGCAAAATCCCTTCAGGTGTTAAACTATGAGTTTAGCACTACAAGTACTTGTGTCCCAAACAATAACCTCTGCGAATTTAAAACACACACACATACATGCAAATGAACAACAGATACAGAAAGAGTGATTCCTTCATTTATTATAAATAAACCTCCAGTGACTTTGACATCTGCCTTTGCTAATGCTAACATGCCTGTCACAGCAGGCGCTGCACTAATGAGCGACAGTGTGCAAAGAATGTGTTTTTAATGTTCGCTAAATTCTTTTCTTAATATAATTTAGCAGTAATGTGCAAAGTTAAAAATGAGAACTGAATCAACTGTCAGTTGTAATTCTGCGCTGCGACTATCTAATGCTATACCATGTCCTGTGCCCTGTAACAACAAATATCACTGTTGTCCTCCTCCAAAGTAATGTTAAGGTTCTATGTGACAACATATAACAAAATCATATTTTATAGACATTTTAAACACATTTTCACGTAGTTGTAGTCATGTGTTCACGCTCATATCCCGATAAATGATGCTAAACTGTAATTATCTTTCCTGGTGTAATTATATGATCGAGTGTACAATAGAGTATAAGCTCACACATGCTGCTTATGGATGCATGCAGATGTCTTTGCTTTCTTGAATTTCATATCTGTCTCATTTGGTGTATGACTTTAATTTCCTGTGGATCCGTCTCTCGCTCTCTCTCCTCACTCTGCCTCTCTCCTATCTTGCTGATTTCTGACAGCAGAACATGGCCCACAGTCGCCTCAGCGGGGCCCAATCAATACTAAGTTAATGAGTCACTTTCGAGGTGAAAGAGGATTTGGTGAGTGTGTGGTTAACATTCAGCATGCTTTAACAACACAGTGTACCATTGTGCATTGTAAGATCCAATACAAATTAAGAGAACATTAGGGAAAAGTTATCTGATGTTGTGGGCTTTATTTAGTGGTCCCTAAAGCGTTGAGGTAGCTGAGAGGTCAGCGAGGTCAGTAGGGTGTTAGATAGGATTGTTCCAATGTTATTGATTTTGCTTAGAGGTCCTTATTTGTCAAAGCACTTGAGTCAGACCACAACTAATGAAAGAAGCCTGAAAGAGATAAAATTATTCACATATTTCTTATGAGGAGAAATATGCAAAACATCCCCAAATTACATTGCAGCTTATTTTTTTTTTATTTAACAGTAAACATATTAAATCATTTTACCCCTTTTTATGGTTTCTGTACTTCTTGGTTACATTTTTGCACAATTTAATATGGTTATGTAAAATTAGAAAGGATGGTAGCATTGTGGTAATAATGGGTGTAATAAGATGGAAACGAGGAGGTAAGAACACAAAAATAGTTAATATCTCTTAATTGCCAAATTAATATGCAATTAATATCCAAGTTATCTTGTAACAGTGGTTATAGCTGAGGAATATTACACTGAAAGCTATGTAATGTGCATTACAATTTTTATATTCTGACTTGTGACAGTAACCTCATAATAATCAGGTCATTTGACTTTAATCTTTAATATATTAGGATACTATTACCATATTATAATGCTGTAATTATTCATTGTGGCCCCAGCATTCATCTATATTTGAAAGTAACAATTTATATATTATGTTTAATGTTGTGGCTTATTACCTGCTACCATATATAAGTACATTGAGGTTGTAGCACGTGTTACAACTGTAGTAACTTATGTTGAATACATAGAGTCATGAATCAGTTTGCTTAGCATTCCAAAGGAAGGAAGTGCTTTGACTGAACTATAGTCACAAAGCGCTGCATAAAAAAATAAAAAGAATAAAATACATAAAAACTAAGATTAATTTGACAAAGAAAATCAAAGGATTATTAATACCATGACTGCTGAGTGACAAATAGGTATGGAGGTTTGGTGTGAGACTAAGGTCTCAGTAATTAACACAGGTAAGAACAATCAGGATATCAGAAGAAGACAGAGACTGGAAGTAAACATTTATACATCAAAATTAAACAACTAATAAAATCAAAAGCTGTAACACCACAAATAAACCAAATAAGAATCATTTACAATAACCAAACACTGAAAAACATAAAACCGTAAGAAATAAAACCATAACACTGAGATACTCTGTCACTAATACTGTACCACTACTGGGTTCCTCCAACTAAATGTTACTTTTCTGTTAATGTTTTTCTTCCTAAGTGTCATTTCTGTAAATGAACCCATCTCATAAATGGAGCCTAACAGGTGTTTGGTTTGTTTATGTGCAGAGCGATACAGATTCATGCCAGTGCTGTCACACTATTCCAGTGATTTACAGGTGACGATAATTTACCAAGATATGCACCATCATTCACAAGAGTGCTTGCTTGTAAATGTGGATGTAAATATTGCCGATCACTCCAAATGCTTAACAAAAGACAGTTTTGCAAATGATTTATGAGAAAGGAAAAATGTTATTCATGCTTGTCACCATAAAGACTCACAGCACTGCATTCTGACTTTTTGTCGCATAGCCCCTGACTGAAATTAGTGTTTGGATATCACATGCTGCAAATTTATCACATCAAGAACTAAAGCACATCAGGTCTTTATCCATTTTACTTGTAATGTTCAGATAAAAGGAAAGTGATTAAGTCTAGCGATAAATTAAAGCTGGATTCTGATTTTCACAAAACTCTGTTGCAAACTGGAAGAAAATGCCATGGAAGACGCTTATTCTGCAATGACATCTTTTAAAAGTTCACTTACGCTCCACTGCCACTGGGGGCCACCACATGGTGAAGCTGGATGTTTTGCTCATGCAGCACACAGTGTGTTTGAGTGTGAAACACAGATACAAACACTGCCGCTCATATTGTATCTGTATTTAGATTTCTCTATTTGCATTTTCATCACTGGGAGACTTTGTTATGTTAGAAGTTACAATGTAATTCGAAATAATGGTTTCACAAATATCATATAGTATAATAAATGTGTCATGTTAAGAGTCTCTTTTCATTTTTAATATTGAGTTTCTGATTATACACGCTGTATTTTCTGTCATGGGATATAATATTTGTGTAACAGAGTTATAATACTGCTGCAGCCAGGGGCGGTCCTAGCCTGTCTGGTGCCCTGGGCGAACAGGGAGGACACACACACACACACACACACACACACACACACACACACACACACACACACACACACACACACACACACACACACACACACACACACACACACACGTATACAGGACCTGCCATTATCTAATGACACATCTGCTTACCTGTATATTTTGCTTGTTTCTTCTCCTTTTCGTTTTTTTTCCTAAACTGAGCACCTGATGGCTTTGACCTTTTCTTGTCCATCTTCCATTGGTGTTAATTTTACACTCCAGTATCTACACCCATCCCCCAACTCGAGAATGACCACAACATAACCTAACAGA
>VURO01048527.1:9239-35594 GCA_015108175.1 Pelvicachromis taeniatus
TCATTAACCCCCCCCCCCCCCCCCCCCCCCCCTCATCCCCCAATGGATGGGAAAGGGGTGTAGATCAACCCCACTTTCTGTAATCCTTTCTACAGCTGGGTCAAGCCAATTGACAATGCACATAATGACCTTAAATGGATTAGCTGGCCAAACACGCCCTAGAGTTCCTTTTCAATTATGAAGTGAAGCAGTTTATAATATAGAGCCCAGTGTGAATAACAGAGTCCAGAAGACCCCTGGGGATTACATGGTGTGTGTGTGCGTGTGTGTGTGTCTGAAAAGGAGACAGAGAGATGGAGCAGGCCTTCTTGATTGCAACCTTCGGGAGAGGCAGGGACTCACTTGGAAACGTGTTTTATAATGGGGGAGTACAGATGATGGCTGAGCGAGAGGGAACTGGTGTGTCAGCATGTGTGTGTGTGTGTGTGTGTGTGTGTGTGCGCGCGCGCCTGGGGGTCTCAGACGTGTCATCTCTCAATAAGCTCCCTGAGGTATAGACTTTATTGTCACAGTGAAGAGCCTGACAGACAAGTTAATCAATCTAGCAGTTTGTTGTTGCACAGCTCCCTTGTTGCCCCACTCGACACACATACACACACACACATACACACACACACACACATATGGGATGTTCTAGCTTCAGTTGTTAAACAGCAGGTGGAAATTATCTTCTTGTTATCTCAGCCTTTTTTCACAAAACTGAAAACAACAGTCTGGACACAAAAAATAAAAAAAACGAAGACGAGAGCCTCTCGCCTCTTCTCACAGGAAGAAGCGGGAAGTAGTTTGACACAGGAATTATGGAGAGCCTGAGCTCTCAGGTTTGCAGCACATTTATATTTTTGTAGCATTTCTATCCATTTATCAGCACAGAAGAGGAGCACTGGACAAAGACCAATCATTCAGACAAAGCCTTAAATGACCGGTCAGTTAGGCTATAGCTGGGGTTTTCTTGGTAAGTTTAGCATTTTTGTAACTTCATGATAAAAAATAAATAAATGAATAATCCTTCAGCCATGAAAGCAGTCATCCAGTGAGTTTTTCCTCACTACATAAAAACCTCAAAATAAAGTTAATTCTTTTTCATAAGGCATCAATTTGGGACGAATGGACGTTGGATTTGTTGACGTTTACTTAAAATAACGCCAAAGGTATTTTTTCAATATAAAGAGTGATACTCATGATTTTTAAATAATACTTTAAACTTAAGTAGCCTACTTAATCTTTTCCTTAATGTGTGACCTATTAGGAGGACGTCGGGTAAATCAGCAGCTATTTTCTGGTTTATAAGTTTGAGTAAGAGTTAAGAGTGTCTTCAGTGTTTTTAGTGTTTGATATTACTTTTGGATGAATTACTGTGAAGTTTGACATTGTCCAGAAAGTGAGCCTTCCTTGCATTTTCAATTGCTCATAAAGGAGCACATAGAGGGAGGTATTTTTTTTATTTTTAAAATAATAACACTCAATGTTTTCATGCTATTTGCAACTGAATCAGAAACTGATTAATCAGACTAGGCTGCAGTTGTTTGTCTCTCTACAAAAGTCCATAAAATTCATTCATTCCTTTCTGGTTCTTAAGCACATCTGTGTGTGTGTGTGTACTTTCATGAGCGCGCACGTGTGTGCATGCATTGTACGGCTGCACAGCTCCTTTGCTGCACGTTCAAGTGTTACGTGATCTAAGTGGTTTTTGAAGCACAGCGTAGCGTTGACCGCAGCACTGTGCTGCATTGTGACAGCTTTGATTAATTTGATAATGATGACCTATTGTGGCACTTTATGCTAAGGTAAGCACAGCTGTCTGCCCAGGTCAAGAGGAGTAGGAAGAGGTCATGGTGTAAGAGAGTTAACTTTGTTAATGGAGACACGGCCGAAGAGGAGACAGACCAAGGACAGGGATCAGTGAAATAGTCTTTTAATGAAAGGGACAGTAACCTTTAAAGGGAGGTCATCATAAGTCATCACACCAGCACTGTCAATGACTCCAGCTTGTCTTTCATTCAGTTTAAAATAAAAAATAAAAAAAATATTTTCAAGTGCGCACAATTTTTATTCTTTTCTTGCATCTGTCTGCGTTTTTTGCTAAATAAATTCGATAATTTAGGAAAAAACTTTAAATAAGAAAATGTATAAGTTTATTTCAAAACAAGAAAAATAAAAAGCTAGGTATTTCTTTTATTATTAATATTATTGTTTATTTATTTATTTTGTATAGACACAGTTCCTGAGCTTAAGCGGAAAGATGCCATTTCCCGTTGAACTTTAGCTCAAGCTGTGAGACTTTTTTGCTCTTCCTCGCTTTCTTAACTGGAAGGAGACGAGACACCGGATAGCTATCCGGACTGGACAGTGAGTCATCCTTTTCCAGCATCAACTGGAACTTGAACCTTTAATCCAGAGGATCTCAGAATCCGGAGAGTTGCAGATTCCTTATCATTTACATTAATCTCGGGAATTTGCACCATGCTATGAAGACACAGGCTCCACTTACTTAACTGACACAGAATAGGGCAACAGCTATGATGATACTTGACTGGTTTCAGCTTCACAACCATATCATGCACTTGGTTGTAAATAATAATGTAATAAGATTGACAGGGGAAACACATGTTAGCCATAATGAGATTTAATTTGTCAACATATAATTCATGTAATTTTAGGCACAATTTGTTTGTTTATGGGTTTTTTTTTTTCATCAGATTTAGACCCAAACATATATTTTTTATATATACATATATATATGTATATATAATTGCCCTTTACATTATTTATGAAACAATAATGTAGCTGTTATTTGAGTTTATACATTAATCCCACCTCGATTCAAGTAACAAAGCTACTCAAGGTTAAGGTTTTACAGTAAAATGACCTCTATACTACAGATCTGCAGCTATCACCTTCAACTAAAAGTTCAACCTCATCTCTTGCCAAGTCCTTTGAAGTGATACTTACCGAATAAAAAACTCCAACTTGGACATAAACCATGCCAGGCCCAGTACCAACGCTGAAATTAATACCTGTTCCAAAGCTAACCCCTCAAATGACTACTGCTCGTGCTTAAACACTGAACTCTGTAAGGTTCACCAGCTATCAGAAAGACTAATTGTAAATAAATCTTTCGCCTGCATTTGTGGAAAAATCTGGATGAAAACGACAGTGAAGGAAATCCAATCTGTCCTTCGGAAACGCTGCATCAAGGTAATTCAAGACAACACAGCAGCTGTAAGGATGACATAGATCGTTTCAAAATACCTCTTTTTCCACATCTCGATATCAGACTGCGGCGGCTGCGGGAGATTTCTTTACCAGGAACCAAAGAAAGGGGCAGCTTCTCTTCTGAAGCTCTGTTCTTTTGATCACAACCACATTGAGTGGAGCACAAGTCGTTTGTGGGGTTTATCTCTGAGTTACTGCATCACTTCAGACTTCACTGTCCAGCACACATCACTGTGTAACACGGATTACTGTAACAAAACCAAACCAAGACATGTGTAATACAGAGCGTGGCAGCAAGAAAAATCAACGTATCTTTTAGAAACTAATCCTGAGTTCATCTGTTATTCTAGACGTAAAAGTGACATTCAAACGTTGCTCACCCAGACGTGTTAATTGCTATATTAAGACTACAGACTGTAGACTGTTTTATGACCTGATTACATGTTCTTCTCTGTGACACAACACACTCAGCGAGGAATGTTAAGCCAGTCCCAGTTTGTGAAGGGAAAAGGGCGGTCGGGAGGTTAAGGTTTCCCAGAATAGTGGAGCTTTGTAAACAGCATGTACCTGCTCCAGTGGGGTAAGTGTTTGCTAATGGCAAGGATGATCCTTTCCTTGCAGCAGGTATTACCTGTCATTACAAACATGCATGCCTGTTAGATGTGAAATATTTACTTGCTGTTGGCAGACTCTGTGCTGTTGCTATTACATAAAAGATTTCAGGTGCTTCATTGGACAGTCTAGTATTTTAAATAACTAAAATTATAAATCACAGATCCATTTTTGCGTTGCTTTATTTATTATTAATATATAATGGCAGTGGGGGCATGAATTAATTGGTACAACCAGTAATAGTTCTGATGGTAGTTGTAAAACTATTTATTTACAATTATTTTGCAATTATCCAAATCCCAAATGATTTTTAATAATAATATGGAATACAATACCATACCTTCAATCTGATGATATATTAAAAATGACAGATGCACGTGTCTACATATGAAAGTGTGAGAATTTTCAGTTCTTTTGATGTTATAAACTGTATGTATTTATACTGTGTGCTGGTGGGTATGCATGAGTAAGCAAGCTGGCTATTGGCTATACTGCTTATTACATTTTGTTTCACAACAACATTATCCAAGCACTATATTGTTTTTAAAGCGTATTACTACAAAGCTGATCTACGACATCTCATGTGCTATAGTGTAGGCTAAGGCAAGGTTTAGCTAAAGGTTTAGCTAGCAACAGGCCATCGTGATCAAGGCTCCAGAAACATTTATCTTCCAGTCAGTGTTCTCCTTCAGGTGATGCTAACGTTGAATAAAACAACATTTTTCTAAAGGCAACAAAGATCAGAAAAAGTCAATGAAATTCAGCAGCTAGCAATGATGACCCCAAAAAAACAACAAGTCTGGCAAAATAGGCAGGTTCCATGTTAAACTTCACTTTACTGAATTATCTACCTGTGAGAGGAAAGAAAACCATTGGTTGACAAAAGGGTTACATAGGCAACTGGATCTTAGAGCGCCCACTTGCAACTAACCATCAGCTACAAAGTGATCATTTTCTATGTGGGTGCCTTTCAAATACATAGTACAAAGAGTAGAGGAAGAAAAGCTCATGTCAACGTGTCAGCTCAAGCACGAAAAAGGCTAAATTCAAGGTATTTTGGTGATGCTGTGTGGAACGAACCCACAAGTTGTGTTTTTATGCATCTACAGTATTGTATTCTGCTATAATAAAGTTGGTTTGTGGATATTACAGTAGGAAAACAAAAAATTGAACATTGTTTGTGGGGTTCCACAGGGATCGGTATTGGGACCAAAACTTTATCCTGTACAGCAATTAGATATTTATAACATCTGATATATTACAGTTTATTTTATTTTCAGATGATACATTTATATTTTGTGTTGGAGAGAATGCACAGCAGCTTTCGGAACCTGTCACACAAGAAATTATTCAACTGAAAACAAGGTTTGATAGAAACAAGTTATCACTAAATTTCAATAAAACTACATTTATGCTATTAGGAAATTGTAAAAAAAAAAAAAAAACATGCTGGAGCAAAATTGTTGATAAATAATGTTGAAGTAGAGCAAGTTTTTCATACAAAATTTCTGGGTGTGATAATAGAGAAAAAAAATCTGCTGGGAACCTCACATAAAGCATATACAAACTAAACTGTCAAGAAGCATCTCTGCACTGAGTAAAGCGAAACATTTTTTGCATTCCAAATCACTCCAGGTACTTTACTGTTTACTTATATTGACATATTTGCCATATTTGGAATACTGTATGGAAATCGGGGGAAATATATACAAAACTTCACTTCAACCATTATGTAAAATTCAGAAAAAAAGCAATTAGGATGATTAATAAAGCAGGATTTAGCGACCGCACTAACATTATGTTTGTGAAATTAAAGATCTTGAAGTTTATGGATGTTATAAAATATAAAACTGCAAAAATGATGTACAAAGCCAGATATAATATGTTACCAGGAAATGTACAAAGGATGTTTTTTGACAGTGAAGGGAACTATGATTTGTGGGGAGTCTTAAGGCACGGACAAGGGTGAAAACCTTTTGTTTTTACCATTTGTGGAGTAAAACTGTGGAACAGTTTTCCTGTGGGCCTACAGCAATGTTCAAGCATTATTCAGTTCATGAAGATGTTTCAAGCAGAGATACCATGAACATCATGCTCGTTGGGTAGACTTCAGCTGCTGCATGTTTTTATTTAGCAGCAAAAGGGATAATTCTGTGGAAGCAAATCTAAGTTTAGAAACAAGCTGTGTCACAAGGCAGGGACCAAATCACTTAACATTTATCATTTGGGTTATAGTCTCATTTATCCTCAGCCTCTAAGACCACAAATGGAGATTCCTAAATTATACCAGAACCAGGGAACCTCCTGAAAGTTATGATGGTCATTGAGAAAGCAGGTTAAATCCAAGATAGAGGGCCAACCTTAAATACAAAGCAGCAGGAGATGGAAGAGTTGGCTTTCAAAGGGAGATATATGGCCAGTACAAGGCCAGGATCAGTTGCTTTGGGAACTTAAAACCTCGGATGACAGTGAGAGCCATTTATAATATTAAGATGAATAGTCTCATCCTGGCACCAGCCAGAGTGGTTGGAGTGTGTCTCATTTGATGCAAATGAAGCAAATCGCTGTGTGTTTAGGGGCTATTTAAAAGCAAATCGCAGGTTTAAAGTAAGAGGACTAAAAGAAGTTTACATCAGAGAAAAGAAAGGAAAGCATAACCTAAGTTGAGTTTGATGTCCAGTCTTATCAATGCTTCTTTGTAGTTATCCATGTTGTTGATTTTAGCTTACAGGCTTAATCCTCTACTATTGAAGAGGTATGACAGTGTCTGCCTCACCTCATTTTAGGAGTATACCACAGTGGCAGGTAAAACCTCCCAAATCAATAGCACATATGGTCCACATTACAGTGGGAAAGGCCTCCAAAAAACCTTTTTCTCTCAGCGTGGCTCACAACGATGACAGACGTGTTCTGATTCCACATATGTTGAAATGTAGAAAGCGTTACATGGCCTCTTTGATACAGGATGATTTATAGGGCCTTGACACACTTGCAAATGTCTTTGGAGAGGGCACGAGGAGGCCTGCTCTGCAAGCGGATAGTGTCGATCAAATCACATTCGGGACCAGAGCAAAACGGTTTGCATTTCATTTCAAAAGTTATTGCTTTTTGTCTCTTGTTAGTTCATTGTCATCAAATGCAGAGTTCTTCTCTTTCTTTCTTAGAAAAATTATAGAGAAGAGAGTCTAGATAAAACAACCACCTTATGGATATCCGATGCCTTCAAACTGACAATGCCATCTGGAGGAAATAAGGATTTTAATTGAACTTCTCTCAGTATTCTTGTTGTGCACAGATTTCATGCTCCAATTAGAGAGGGTTGAGGCAGATAGAGTCAGAGTAAAAACACAGCAGACAAAGCTCAGTGAAATCTGCCCAGTATGCATCAACAGCTCTGCCAAAGTGCTCTGCATTACAAAATGAGGTTGGCTGGGGTCACTGTCTTGTGAGGTATAATTATACCGTAAAACTAAGCCTTCTTGCTTCAACATAATGGTAGATAAACAGAGTCTGATTTGTGACACTTCTCAAGTTCGAATCCGGACTGATGCAGCTAACTCAATTAGCAAATGGGGGATCAGGCAGCCCCTTAATACGGATTGGTGGGGATGAGCGAACGTGTTCCCAAAAATTAATTACCTATCAAATATCTTGTGGTCATCAAAGTACCCTAGGCTAATGGCATGGCTAAATCCACATTCAACAAAGCACTCATGTTCCATTAGAAATGTCAGTCATTTGCTTGACAGAGTAGTACAGTAATCTTTGCTGTTGACTCACGCCCTTCAAAAAGGCCCTAGCATGCAAATGAGGTCTTTAGCTATGTCTTTGGGAAGCAGTAATTTGGTTTAGAAAGCATACATAAATATTTGAGTACAAACTCTTGGTCATTCAGAACACCTTCAAACCAAACAGGAGGGCAATTAATTATGTACAGTTAGACCTGACAAGCCGCCAACCCCCAGAAGGACATAAGTGACAGCATGCAAGCAGAAGCTTAATGTCATTTTGCATCTCCATTACGCTGTGCTTTATTTAATAATACCTCGAATTTGTGCACCACTGACAATCAGCTGTATACTAGGTGAAGTTATTGCATGCCACACCCACTGTTTACTTTACTGGCTTTATCTGACATGTTGTCCAGAAGTCAGCAAAAATGTTTTAGAGAGGTTAAATGTACTGCTAAACAGAAATCTCAAAGAAACAAGTTTCCTTTATTAGCTGGTAGCAAAATTTAAATGATTGTTTATAACTCTTGTTGCTAAGGATCTCCTTCATCCCATTTAAAGAAATGTGGAGTCTGCATTATCTAAATGTAAATTACATATAATTAACATAAAACATGTTAATATAATTCCTAAAACCCTCCTATTGTTAGCATCTCGTTTGTGAGTGCCATCTGTGACTTTAGCACTCCACAGCTTACAGTGTGAGCCACTGCACAACTTATAATCAAAAATGAAATTGGTATCTCCATAAGCTTGTGAAATGTTGGGTCTTTTCTTCTTTATGTATCATGTCATATGCACAATGAAGCATACATGTTCTGAAAACTTCCTGTTAAAAGGGAGTTTTTCCTTCCCACTGTCGCCAAAGTGCTTGCTCATTGGGGGTCATATGATTGTTGGGTTTTTCACTGTATGTATTATTGTAGGGTCTACCTGACAATGTAAAGTGCCTTGAGGCGACTGTAGTTGTGATTTGGCGCTGTATAAATAAAATTGAATTGAAATCGAATTGAAACAGTGGATTTAAGAAACCAAGGTCAGCAGAAAGGGTGGGGGTGTGGGGGTAAGAAGTCATTCCCTTTTTTTTTATCTTTACAGATCCATTGCCAAGATTATGACAAGTTCACTGTGCAAATGTCCTACTTAAAAAAATCTAAATCAGTGGAACATTTTCACATGAGAAGAGAGCTGCAGTTTAAAAAAGCAAAACAAAAACAACCCGCTTTCTTATCACACCAATTCAATTATTATCCTTTTACATTACAATTGCTCTTTATGTTACAGCTCCAGTCTGAGGAGAAAAAAAAGGCTAAAGGTCACATACAGCTGCTTTTCAGTCATGGGTGCAGTACACAGGTATGGTATGGCAATCGTGTGATAGTAACACGAGCCTTAAGACTAAATTTGCCATGAAGGCTGAAGAATGTGAGTCCGGGCACTGCACTGTGCTGGACTAAATTTTCAGTCAGAGCGAGCATTCATGGATCCCGTCAGAATCCAGCTGATGGATAAAATCATGACAAAGTCATTAATTTTTTTTAATAGTTTCCAATTATTAAAAATTCACTTTGAGCTCAACATTAATTTCTTTAACTAACAAAAACTGTTTGGTTTTTGAACTTGCAGTAGCAATTTGCAGTTAATTAATTTAACATACAAAAACATACAAATCCCTAAATGTGGATGATTACACTAATATAATGTATATGTAATATAACAATTAATTCAAACAAATTCCCCAGGGTAGAGATCATAGAACAGTAAGCACATTTAACCCCCTACAAGTCACAGTTTACTGTAACCTTCTTTTATTAGACCTCCAAACTCGACTGGCCTTTGAGCCACAAGTACTTTCGTCAACATCGGAATTCAAATGAACATCAGACAAGTAAAGGGGACAAAACTAAAGCCTGGAGCTGTGAACACAATACAGTGCTCACGCTGGCAGGTTGTTTGTTTACATGTGGCCTGAGATAATTAGCTCAGAAGTAATGACTCCTCTCTGATGACAGCCGCTGAAACCTGAGCCCCCTGTGTGACATGCTCTCCCCGTCACTCTCCCCTGCCCAACAACTGCAGTGGGGTTATTTTTTGCCTTGGCTGCTAGCTGTGCTAGCCTGGCGCCAGCTCCTGGGATCCAGCGAGCTAAGGGGGTTGACAGGGCCACCGTTGCCATTCGCCCCTTAACCTCCCATGCTTCGCCAATGCCAAACAGCACCCGGAATCCAATATGGAAATCATATCATTGCATTCCCCCCTGCACAAAAATGAATGACAGTTGTGCAAATTCAAATTTGTTTATCTTCTCATTGCTGCAGAGTGTTTAATGCCCAGCTCCTTGTTCTATTTGTAGACTATAAAAGATGGACATAGCCACTATGACATCACCTATTTGCCACCTTATCATGGTGACGAGAATCGGCTGGATGTAGTTCTGAAACTGATGGCGCCTCACGCTCAATGAAAAACACTTGTGATGGACCAATCATTAACCAGTGAACATACCCTAGATAATCAGCCTTTTTAACCCTAATAATAACCATAATTGATATTTGTTTTTATTAAATATCACCTGAAACTCACAAAAAAGTAGAACTGGTTTTTGTCAGCAAAAACCAGTTCCAGGAAGCAGTAAAAAGCAGATAAGACAAAATATGTCACTAAAACCAATTGATATAATCCCAATAAATTTGATGGATAAAATTATTGATATCAGTGTGTTAAATGCAAAACATTTCATTCTAAAACTCACAAACTTAAACATATAAATATATCACCAGTCCTAAGCAGTAAGGCAAATCAAACAATGAAACTGTAGAACATGTTAAAACATAGAAAACATAAAAAAGTAGCATTTTTAGCCTTTTAGCCACGCCGCAGGTTAAAATTTCACGGCAGTTTAACTGTACTTAGTTTAAGCTTTTTGCAATGATTTCTTGTCTATGTGTTGCAGAGTTTTTGTTGCAATGACAAAACCACATAGAAATCTCTCATATTCCAGAGGGCAGCACACTGGGACGGGGCTTAACGAAGGCCACGTGGCTTGAGCTTCCTTTAATCTAAAGCAAACAAGCACAACACGGCAGCCGTGCCGCACTGTCGCGCTGCAGCTTTAGAGCAAAAACAATGATTTTCCCTGAGCAGCTTCAGAGCTTTGCTGCCAGGCAAGTGCAAAGGCCTCAAAATCCACTGCACTTGTACAGCGTGAGGAACCTGGCCAGCTCCACGTCACCGAGTCAACAAGCAGGAGACACATTTAGAGATCCTGCAGTCTTCATGTGTCCTTTTCAAAACCTCCCAACTGCTTCAAGCAGGGCTTCCCAACAAATCGGAAACTTTGAAACTTCCACTGTAATCTAAATTTGGAAACCGTTACACGAGGAGTTTAGATGACTCAAACAACAAGGAATGGCATTGCTCAAGCAGTTAAAAAACAGCATGCCGCAGACATATGTCTTTCTTTTGAAGACGATCCCATGTCTCTGGTTGTCAGTTGTTTTTTGGTTCCTTGAAGATATGTTCTTCACGTAAGTTAAAAAGAAGGGCACGGCAACTAAAGATATACGAATCAACTTTCTAGTGTTGAAATGAATCGAGGCGCAATGTCGTGCAGGTGTATTTCAGGAGTAGTTACTGAGCTTGACGAGTGTTTTTTTTTTTTTAAAACAATGTATAATCCACTTTCACACTTGGAACATTAGGAAAATAGATACGTATAATTCCACGTCTCTTTAGGGTGTGACCGGTGCCCTCTATCTTCATCTCATTGATATATTATTAAATTTCCTGTCACATGAGCATGTTTGGAGTTCTAAATGTATAACTTTTATTTGTGGTCACAACTTGACAACAAAATAATTTATACCAGATGATTTATGTGGTTAATCACCCCAAGTCATAGTCTACCGTAGAAACTGGCACATGGCAAGTATCTCTTTTCCTCTCAAAGGTTTAGACGTTACATCCTTACTCCTGAAAGGCACACACTAACATTTAAAAGGCCTAAAGGACTGAAGGGTTGCCACTTGTGACCTCCAAATGGTATTCATTCCTTGTCGGTCTTGTGTGTGAAACATTTCTGTTGACACCCTGCAATGTGGCGTTGATGAGTTAATCTAGCAGCTGAGTGTGTCCTTTAACTACACCCGGCCCCCTGTAGATTTTCAGAAGAAAAACACCCCTTATCTCTACGGGAGAGGGGAAAAACAAAGGTCCCGGTGGCCGTAAATTCACAGGATACCAGCGTAAGTACGACAAAGCGTAGCCTTCTTTGTATAAGGAGAGCCTTATCATGATTCTAAATTGAAATAGTCTCTGACCCTACTCATGCAGAATAACTGAGGATTTGGAGAGCATTTTGAAACTTGTGTGGATTTTAATCATTAAAAGACATCCACTCTCCAAGCAAGAGTGCAAGAATGCAAGTAAAGGGTATACTAAAGCGCTCATAAACATGGTTTTCAAGAATTCACAATTGGAATTGCTCTGTCACTCTTGAACCACATCCCCTCAGCCTGCAGGTCCCAGTGGATTGAACAGGTCTGGGTAGCTTTACTTTAACCATTCTGGATGTGTTCCAAGGTTGCCTGAGATCAGGACAACAAAAATAGGCTTAGAGTATGCTCAGCCCTGAGTATGAAATCCACACTAAGGCTCACTGCCTTATTGTATGTGTGGGCCGCTCTGCGGATATCGCTTACTTCTCCGAAGCATCTTGTAACCTGGGCTTATTAGACAACCTTAATAAGGACATCTGACAGCTGAGGCAAGTTCTTCTCCAACCATACCGATGTAAGTTCTAACATAGTGTCGAGGAGACTGCTTTGACATCACAGAGTGCATGACTGAAGATCTTTCCATTGGCAGGAGTGTTATCACCAAAACAGGTTTAACAATGTTGCTTCTTGGTTAAAATAAGTATGTAAAATCCTGATAGCATTACAAAACAAATCACAGCTTTAATGTAAACTGTTATTCCCACAGTCCAAATCCTGACTCTACCAGAATATGTTGCATCTCTTTATAATCCACAACACTGTCCCATTAAAATAATGTTACATCAACACGAAGAGCCATAATCATATGAAGTTACAATAGATTTTTGGTCCAGTGAATGTCTATTTTTCATTGTGGGAAAGTCCAGTTCACCCTCAGCAGGGGTCCTGCTCACAAGGGAGGGAGAGGTTGCACACAAGCTACATCTAAAGGTGGTAATGACCAGTGTATTCTGTCACAGTGACAGCTCCGCTGACATTTTGGAATTTATCTTTTGCAGCAGATTTTCATGGACTTCAGACAGCAACCTGTTTTCCTTATGGTATATCTTACTTACTTGTATGGGCAGAAACAGCTGTAAATGGATCCAAGTGGGGGAAGAACAGCACATTTGTTTATACTACAAGAATGTGCAGCATCCTCCCAAGGTCCTCTGCAACTGCCACTGTTTTTCTTTACAAGAAAATTGATTTGTTTGTGTCAAGCCAAAGATGCCGTAAACTCTTGAAACTCCTGAAGCCTGCAGAGTTTCTCACTGACAGTTTGACACCTCCGAGGCAAAGGTGAATGGCAAGTGTGGCGCTATCAACAGCCCTAGCTTATTAGCCCGTTGCTTTGACACTAGATCCCGAAGGCTTATTATAAGGGATGAGTAATGTGAGCCAGAATAAATCAATCCGGCACTGTCTTATAAAATTCTGTTAAATCAGCGTGATGTCTTAAAATGCAAATTATGCCCACAGTGCAAGACAACTGAAAGAAAACCAGGAGAGGCAGCAACACAAAGGAACTAGGCTGACTAAACAACCAACACAACCAATACAAAAACAAAGCCTAAATGCACATTTTAAATAACCTAAAAAGAACATTACACTTTTTATTGCAAGAATATTAATAATAATAATACATTTTTATTTATTTTTATTATTATTAAGATTTACCGCTATATTTTGTTAGGAAGTATGAGGCAGAATTAGGTTAATTTATCGCTGCAGCTGTACTGAATGTTATAAGCAGTCATTTATATTTGATGAGTGTACTTAGTTAAAAAGTTAATTTATTGATATTGTGATATTTTTTATGTTCTGCATTAGCACTTATTAATCTTCTCGCTTCCATGCATTTCAGCTTTTGTAGCAATGATGGCCAAATGCCAGAAAGTAAAGACGGCTTATTTCTGTTGCAGCCCAGTTGTTCTTGTCTTTAACACACAGACACTCAAGACACAACTTGAGCCCATTTGTTATCTGTTGCCGCCGCACAAGTTATTTAGCCTGTCAGCAGAATGATAAACTCTCCCCCTGCCATGGGTGTCACTTTGACAGCTAGCTCTTGCATTAGCCAATAAACCTATAAGGTGGATGGGAATGAAGAGTTTCATCTCCAAAATAAGACTTCAGCCACCCTGACAAGTGACAGCTGCACTCACACAATGATCAATAGGAGAAAATGAAAAGTAATTGTAGTACTTTTTTGGAGACTACAAGGTTATCTAAGCCCTAGGATTTGAATAAATGTTATCAGTTTTACAGACTGGAGCTGACTCAGTAACCATCAACATAGATATACTGCAGTAAGTCTCTTTAAATATTTCTATAAATTCTTCGGATTACTGTGAAATGCAGCGAGCTGTGTTCAAGTTCTGGGTTCTGTACACAGAGAAGACTTTGTGCCTGGTACTGCCATTAATCACAGTTAACTTGACATTATAGGACTTCTTTATTGGAGGTTAGAGTTGGACGTGGGGTCAGAGGAAGGTCAAGGCAACAAGTCGTGTCTTTACTAGTGCATATTTTTAAAAATGCTAATTAAAAACTCTTTGTTTACTTTAAACTGCATGTACATTCTAGTAGATTGTGAGGTGAAATTATAATGATGTTTATAAGACTTATGTTTGTGTGTTGTCATGTGGCTATACCACCAAAATTCCTAGTTGCGAGGCACGGTCGTCAGTGTCCTCATCGCTCAATAAAACTATAATGGGATGTTTTGACAGTGACCAATTACTTAGATGTCCCACTCTTCCATGACCCTGTCTTGATGAGGTGATTTTTGGGATCCTGGGGCCATGCTTTTAGCCCAGGGAGTAAGTGGCGCGTTACTCTTCATGGTAGCTGAGTGTGGAAATTGCCACCTCTGATTGATTAGCTTCCTGTCACCAAGAGGTTATGAATGAACTGCCCTTCTTCAAGCTCCTCGGGATGCCCTCACAAGCAAGAAACTTAAGAAACTCCATTACTGCGGTTTAGCTCTCTCTGATTTCTCACAGTGGGAATCTATAGAGAACTGGCAGGATAAGAAGTGACAGCAGGAGAAAGTACAATGAGGACTATTTTAAATTTCAGTTATCCATAGATTTGAATAGGTTTAGTCTAGATTAATCTAAAATTAAATCGCCTTTATATGTCATATGTAATCTGGCTGGTGATTTATTTATTTATTATTATTATTAGTAGTAGTAAATAATGTTTAAGCATGTAAATTATTTTATATGTACTAGGAAAACCAACATTTATCTTTTGGGGGGAAAATTCCCTCCGTAATTTTAAAACAACAAGTCAGCGCAGAAGACTAACTACCTCACATGTGGTACAAAGTTGTCTCATAAAGTTCGAGGAATGACTTATGACAGTGCCATGTTCAGCTGTTGCTTTACTTTAAAAATGTGTAGAATGCCCTCTCTGTTCCTGTAGGCACTTTGAATAAAAGTGTCCGTCAGATGGCTAACACTCTAAGGAATAGTTAAGCTCACATATGTGGAAATGACTTGGACAGAGTTGTCTCTTCTTAGCAAGATGTCACAGTCCTGCTCTGTACATTTGCTGTGACCCCAATCCTGGCTGCTGCTTTGCTTTCCATGCGTTCTGTGGTGCTGCTGCCGTTGCTGCTGCTTTCCCCCAGCTGGCAGCTCGGGCTGGGACAGACACCAAGCTGAGGTCTGACCCCTGCTGACAGAAATTAGGTTTGTATTTAAGACCTGTTGCTGGGGTATTGCATTCAACATTAGCTTCTGGTCTAACTCCAGCCGGTTAGACACAGATTGCCTGATCCAGCATGAAGTGCTAAATTGGTTATTGCTATGAAAAATGTTGCCACGAGGTAAGGGATTAAAAAAAGAAGGCATGCAGGAGCTAATGTAAGCACATCACAGCTCTGAGCATATGTGTATGTGAGAGGGAGGTCAAGTTTTAAGCCTTGTGCACATGGGCAAGCTATATGTGCATAACACATATGTGCCCGTTGTGCATATGTGTTATGCTGTGAGTGTATGTGTTCACATTTGTTTGTTTGTGCCCAAGTATGCATTTGAATATGTTGCCATGGTGTCAAAACAGTAAGAGAAGTTGCTGCTGACTGATCAGCCACCTGCTGGAGACATGGGAGGCCCCATAGGGACAAGGAGAGGAAACGAGACTTAGAACAGAGGAAAATAAAGGAGTTAAGGAGACAAAAGAGAAATGAATACCAGCCAGCAAAGGAACACATCTCCTTTATAATCACTCAGTTAAATGTCACATTATGGCAGTAAACTAATGTAATGTGATGAATACAAAATTGGACTACTAGTGTAGCTGACATTCCCCCCCCCCCCAACTGCTACATCCAAGCATCAGACACACTCTGTAATGTGCCTGCCAAGTGTTAAAGATTGTTTGGTTTTTTTTACGCCATGTCTCTGCCAAATGCAGCACGCATCGTCATCATGTCACTGGACTAATTTACAAGTCAAAAAATAACATGCGGAATAGGATTTTCAAGTTTTACACTTTAGGCAAAAGCTATACATCTCAAATGTTCACGATAGTTGGTCAAAATTTAAAGGAGTATTTATGGTGCCATTAAGCCAAAGAATAAGACGGATACAATAAAAACAAAAAAAATAAATAAATCACACTATTGTTCTACATCATATTGTGTTCAAAATCACAAAGCTGTCAGAGACATTTTATAGTTCCATTATAGTATAACTATTCAATTCAATTTAGTGCTCTGTAGCACCAAATCATAACAATGGTCACCTGAAGGTATTGCTACATTCTAAAGATCCTACAGTAATAGAAAGAAAACCCCAACAATCAGACCCAAACCCTTTTTGAACAAGCACTTGGCAAAAGTGGAAAGGAAAAACTCCCCGTTAACAGGACGGAACCTCCGGCAGAACCAGGCGCAGGGAAGGGCAGCCATTTACTGTGGCCGCTTGGGGGTGATATCTGGTCCTCCACAAAGGAACAGCTCAGCTTGGAAGTTGCCTATTTTTGGTAGAGGAGAAGAGTGCATCCCCACACTTATAAGGTAGCAAGAAATGGAGAGCATGCACTTGAAGAATGGAGCCATAACATAATCATGTTAAACTGAACATTGAAGACTGCAGTCTGTTTACACCTACAGGTCAGTGGACACTCTTTCAATGATGAGGATGTCCACATCCTGGACAGGGAGGAACGCTGGTTTGAGCGAGGAGTCAAGGAGGCCATTTACGTGAAAAGGGAAAGACCATCTTTGAATCAAGGAGGGGGCCTAAGGGTACATCTGTCACCATCTTACAATGCTGTGATTGCAGCCATTCCCCAACTCTCCATGAATGGTACTCATGGCCAATGATCAGTGGTTGTTCATCAATGGTTATGAGAATTTGCATATTAATGATGAATGAACTGACCTCCCAGCCCATTATTCTTACAGTGGTGCTAGTTTCAGTCATTATGCAAATGTACTGTTTATACATTGTTGGGGAAATCTGCAGTTTCTCCCACTGAAAACTCAACATCCAGATGAACAGAATCAACTTTTTGGGATTTACATACCTGGATGATTGAGCATGCATCAAGATGAACATTGAACAAATTAAACAGTTTAAAGGTTTAAAGCATCCTTCAACATTTGGCGTTTTTTTTCCTGATACAGATTTTGTGTATTTTAATTGTTTTAGAGTTTTATTTTTTCGCTTTTACTCTAGCATCACCAGCAGGTCATATTTTTCCTCGTGAAATGTAAAATACACAAACTAACGATAATATAAAAATATAAAAGAATATTCCTCATTTACTAACGCTATAAGTGCTATGGCCATCTGTAAGCAAATGCAGTAAATCTATATGACTAGATATTCTTAAGTGGCATTAAAATGACAAAAATAAACCT
Source organism: Pelvicachromis taeniatus (assembly GCA_015108175.1). NCBI lineage: Eukaryota > Metazoa > Chordata > Actinopteri > Cichliformes > Cichlidae > Pelvicachromis > Pelvicachromis taeniatus. The sequence continues at coordinate 26,936 of VURO01048527.1, forward strand.
GCTGAAATCATCAGAGCATTTTAAATGGCTTTATTTATGAGGAAAGTTCAGGTGGATATTTGCTTTGGATCTTACATGAGGACAGTATTTCTGTTTTGCACCTGTGCACCTGAAAGAATGAAAGCATGTCGCACTTGTCTTTACAAATAGACGTGCGCTTTAGCCGAAGAATGATTTGTCCTTTCAAGCCATGCCAGTGTATGTGCTATTAAATACATGTCCTTTATATTCGTCTCAAACTATGACATGAATTGCAACCATGTTCCCGACAACTACACAACAAGCTTAGTAAAAAGCTCTTGTCACATTTCACAATGTACCACTAGTATGTTGTACCGCAAGGTGGATCAATTATACAACCACAATAGAGGTCTTTCTTATCTTAAATATTTGTTTTATTATTGCTACGCAGTATTTAATGTAAGATGTATATGTCATATTTTGAGACTTATGTATTTACCTCAGTGAGCTAATATTTACTATAATCTTCAAAGACTGTTTTAAATTACAGTTTCATAATCTGTGCAATTAAGTCTAGCAGCCTGAAAACTTATCATCCAAATGTGTTCAGTAGCAGTCGGGTTATTAAAGTAAAACATGCTCATCTACTGTCAGCTTTTAAAAAAAAACAGCTGTTGTTTCCCTTTACCAGGTCACATTCATAAGTTCTGCTTCAGATTTCTGTGGACAGATCTTCTCATCATATTTATGAAAATACTAGCAATGTAAAAGCACAGTGCTGAATCTGGCCATGTGTGGGAGAAGACTTTTTTAATGGTGTGGTTCAGTTATGGTTTGATCCTATGCCATCTGGTGACAGCCTACTGAGCTTTCAGCAGCATTTGGCACAGGTCCACATCCTTACTTCCATCGTACCGATAATGCTCACTGTCTATTTATACAGTGCGAGCAAATGGCCATAGCAGGTTTCGGCACATGGCATTAACAAGCAGAGATGTCTGAACAATGGAACCCGTGGATATGAAGTGCTATGTGGTGGTGAAAGGCAGCTCAGGGGGATGTTTGAGATAACTTGCTCAGTGTTATGAAGTATGCACTTCCTCACAATGAAGCAGGGGATGATTTTCATGTGTGTGTGTTCTTCATTTACCCCAGAGACTGGGCATAACTGGGGCAGTGTGCATAGTATCCCTCCCCCTCCCCCCTGATTTCTGGCCCACCTGGGGTTTGAACACAATCCAGACCACCTTCGGTCTTCGACACGCATTGTTCACTGCTGTATTGCGACAGACCCTGTTTTACTACGGCTGGACTGGGACATCTGGTCTTACAGCGGCTGCCACCTGTTTCTGAGGAAGGATCGTTCACAAAACTGGGATCCATGATATGCCCATTTGTTGGCTGCATTAGTTGCAGCGCATCATGTGATGTGACAGACTAAGCTCTGTACTCAGTGCTATCTCAGATTTCCCATTAAAGATGAACAGAAAGAATGGGTGAGGGGCAGTTAGGTTTTTCCGTTTCATATAATACGTGTCACACTGTACTCACATGGGACCTGATATGGAAACATAACAGTGCTTGCTCTGTCTGCTTTTTTAATTGTAACACTGCAAATGTGAGGTCAGGTCAAACCAAATGAGCTCAGCTTGAGCCAATATGTACACCAAGTGAAAAATCTGTGTTGGAGAGCGCTCTAGCTATAGTGGAGCCAAAATGAGGAGGAGATAAATAGTGTTGCTCAAGGACACCTGCTGTTCTAAAACTCATTCTGTTTGAGATGTGCAACCCTGCTGCATTTGGAGCCTATTTACTGATAAGACCTCGTTTAACAACCAAACTCATTTAAACCTGGACAAAGCCATACAAGTGCAAACATTACATAGTTCCATGCAATCGTTTAAGATGATGTCATACATGTAAGTTGCAGGAAAATAGTTAAAATTTGTAAATCAATGTAAGCCAGTCATTAACAGGTACTACGAACATCGCGACTAATTAAATGCATTATAATAATTAAGTCAAATCAACTATTTTTTTTTATTACTAGAGTTAAAATATAAAGATTATATTTAAAACACTTAGCAAAAGTTATGCTCACTTGTCCATTGTTTCTACTGTACCTAGATGTGCTCTCTTGTGCTAATAAAGGTGCAAAGACCCAGGGCCACATGCACTTTAACTCAGAACAAAGCAGCTGCAGTCCCAGATATTGACAGGCATATGGACATCTGCACCAAACTCTTCCAGGGAAGCAGTGAGGCTTTCCCAACACAGTCAAGAGATGCAGTTTGTTCAGCACGGGTCTGCCCCCGGGCCTCCTCCTGGTAGAACACGCCTGACTTCTGTTCCTGTATTCGTTGTAATTTGTGTGCAGTTTTTGTGTGTAAACAACAATGAGGGGGCAAAAAAGTGAACGTGTGTGTTTTCTCATTGTGAGACTCCTCAGTGGTAAAGTAAGTTTGATGGGAGCTGCAGGGGGGCAGTAAAGGAAAACACATCTAACTTCCTCTCTGTAAGTAAAAGGCACACTCTGAGGGAAAACGACTGACTCAGAGTGTGTTTCCCATCGGGGGGTAAAAACAACGAAGAGCAAGAGTTTCTTCACACCCGTCTTGTTAATTAGCTTCCCAATGGTGCTCGGAAACTTTTCGCCTCACCTCACTCAGCAGGGAGGAGAAGGGGAAATGTCTTTCAATTCACAGGAAGGACTGAACTACAAACGTTATTGCAAATCAGTCAGGTGGCAGCTCTCGCACTCTGTTGTTGGTCAAGAGCTGGAACGAAGTAAACTGATTAAAAAAAAAAAAAATAAGTGGCCACATCAATCATTGAATCATGACACTGACGTGACTGTGAATCTAAATGTTTGATACACATTATGACACTTTAAAAAAAGTAAAAATAAAAACCAAAGACAAGCATTTTCCACTTGTCAATTAAGGGGAGCCACATATTAAGTTTTATAAAGCACATCATTTGGTTTATTGTTGTGTGTTTCTTGTGTAATTTTATACGTTATGCAGGTACCCATGCATTCATGTCCAAATGTTGATTTGCTTCACCATTAGCCAAACTATACTCTCATTCAAGTACTGTACGCATTCATAACAAGGTCCATTTTTCCTCATTGTCTTGCTCCCCGTTGACTAGGCCTTTTGAAACTCTCTGGAGTGTCCCAGCATGTTTGTGATTGCTCACAATCCCTCTTGCTCATTGCTTTTGGCAGAGCAGCTGCTCTGAGATTCAGATATCATCATTCAGGCAGGCAGATAGGACATCAAGACATTTCCTCCCAGGAGTCTGGAGAGCACAGTGAAGAAGAATGCGAGATGTGTTTGTCGGACACAATTTGATAAAGAGTCTGTGTGTCAGTGATAGCAAAATGCCTCCCAAGTGAATCCTCTTGCTGCATTTACCGACTCTGCAGACTCTGGAACACGGTTCGGGTGCAAGCTTGCGCCCTGTGATTTGTTTAAAATCTTGACGTGCTCTGACGTGGTCACGCAGCACAAAACTATATGAAATTAAAGTTCAATTTGATGTTGAATAAATATGAAAAATATGTATTTAATTTTCTTCTGATTGTCTTTTTACTGTGAGTATCCACATTTCCATATTTACCTTTTTAATGATGCGTCAAAAAAGAAGCAATAGAAAATATAAGGCATCCTTATATTTAGGAGCCTTAGCAGGCTACAGAGAACCACAGTTCAGGGTTCAAACACATAATCTGAACTGAAACTTGTCCTGCGTTTGATTTTTCAATTCTTGTTTTGATGTCACTGTCTAGTAATGCTGAGCCCTTCATGTTTTTTTGTGAGTTCTGGTTCCTGTTTAATTTTAATGGAGTCTTTTTGGATTACTTTTTATTGAACTTCAGTTCCTACTTTTTTTTTTTTTCTTTTTTTTTTTTTTCCTTTCTTCCCCTTTATTTTTTACAACACAACAAAATTACAATAATAAAGCAAAACATAACAAAACACTCAGGAAAAAAAAGCAAAACAAAACAGTGGTACAAGGTAGGGCTGGGACAACGCGTCGACGCAATCGATTACGTCGACGTAAAAAATTTGCGTTGATGCGTCATCACTTTCAAAAAAACACATGACGGCAGCTAGTAGCGGTAAACCACGCCCCCGAACACGCAGTTCTACAGTATGGGGATATTTTAACCCAAAAGGAAGTGATTCAGTCTTTGCCGGCTTTTTAAGGTGGAAATGGCCGATCATAAAACGACCGTAAGTTTTCAACTTTTTTGCTAACGCTGGTTTTTACCCTTTAATTCATCCAGACACCCCCCACGTAGACATACACTCAGAGATAAACACCCAACCTCCGTAAATGCAAAACTAATTTAAGCTGCTTAGCAGTAACATATATCATTAGATTCATCGATGCATTGAAAAATTAATCACTAGATTCATCGATTCGGAAAATAATCGTTTTGCCCAGCCCTAGTACGAGGTTCAAAAACACAACAGTTGTGGAGGAAATCTTTGATTCTTCAGCAATTTTAAACACATCACCATAAATCAATAGATATGTCAATTAATTCAATTTAGGAAAGCCCTTTAGTAAGGAGGAGGCCAGTTCCAGACCAGTATATTTCAGGTATGGATCCCAGGTTTTTTTAAAAGGAGTCTATATTAGAATTGAGCTTACATGTGATATATTCATTAGGAATACAGTCCATGATAGTGTTGTGCCAGGATTTCTCAGTTTCTCAGTTCCTACTTTGAATTGATCATTTGTTCTTGTGATTTGAGTTCTCTCACTGTTTCCTGTCTTTGTCCCATCTGCCTCACCTATGTGCCTGTTCCCTTTCTGTTACCATCAGTGGACTTAGCTGTATTTTATTTCCTGTTTTATTTCCAAGGTTGGTTTTCTTTCATTTCTAATGTCGGTTTTACGTCCTCATTTGTGAGTCTTTGCCCAACCCTAATTCATTTCACCTGTTGTTGATTGGTCTCGCTTGTCCTCTGCTCCCAGCTGTGCCTCATCTTCTTGTAATGAGTTCCCTGTCTATTTCTTGTCTGATCTTCCTCTTTGTCTGGATCCTGTTCACGAAAGGAAGTTTAGAGTTTATAAACCCTGAGATGAAGAAAACTTGGGGGGTTTCTGTTCCTAAAACTCTTGCAGTCAAAGACGCAGGGCCCAGTAGTTTGCAGGAGTTTACACCATTGCAAACAAACTGCCAGTTAGACAGTAACTAGACCACTTTTATAATTAACAAGTTGTCAGTGCAACACAGCAATTACATCATGTAGATATCAGCTCAGAATCCACAGGCTAAATCTTCCTCACTCAGTCAGTTCCTTTGCACATTCTTGTTGCAATAACCATTTAAATAAGACACTGATGCTTAGTTATTTGTTGCATAGTAATCAATTACTGATTGATTGTGAATAAGGTGGAAATTACTTTCAGATTCAACTTTTTATTTTTTTTAACCTCCTAGGACCTGGGCGTCCACATATGTGGACATCACATTTTGGGTTGTTTAAACCAAAATACAACAATTTGCTCTACAAGGGCCTGGAATCCTCTTACGAGGACATTATACTGCCACTGTTTGATCAAAATTTAAAAAGAATGTCCTCATATGTGACTCTCATTTTTCTCAGAAACAAAAATCGGGTTAAAAAAAAATAATCTGGTAATTCTTTGTTTTTACATTCATCAGGTCCCAATCAGCCCAAATATCAAAGAGAAATTAAAAATGCATGCCATGAACGAGTTCGGGTCTCAGGAGGTTAAACTAAATTTAGTGAGTGAGGTTTTGAATACAGGCTACAGTCAGTCTGTGGTCTGTTCATACTTTGAAACATCTGAACATGAACATTTTCAAATAGATGTGTAAAAATGTAAAGTCTGACATCCTTTCAGTTTTAGTTGGTCCCACTAAAATCACCTCTGTTATTAAAACATTGTATCTGTTTGATTCATATTTTAATCTGCAGTTGCTGTAGTGTGTCCCTGTCAAGTTACAGCTGGAAAACTGCATATCAGATATTTGATAGTAAATATCAAAACATTTTCTTAACTTGATATATATTGATGAAAATTACAGTTAGGCAAATAATGGAAAATGTGGGCAATACTGAATAAGGATTTATTTCAAGACCATTGTGGTTTGAAAATACATATGGTACACTCTGACTCATTTATATTCTTCTTTTTTTTTCCCCTTTTCCTTTCCCCACCACTGCTTATACATTTAACTCCTGGACAAGCTCAGTGAATGAATTAACTCTGATTAGCCTTTCTGGTAGTAAAAACTCAAAGTGTCTTGAACCAGTTTTCTTGTCTTTGTCTTCCTTTTATGTTAGTTTGTTTGCAGTTTTGAGTTTATTTAAATGTTCGTATTTGATACTGGATTATCCTGTCAGTTTTGTGCAGCACTTTTTAAAATGCATTTATTTATTTTAAATAAAGCTCCTTTATATTCTGTAAGACATTTTGGAATTGGGTCGTCTTTCCAGCACATCATGACCAAAATAAAGAACTAAAAAAGGGGAAAAAGTCACAGAAAAACCACAAAAAGTTGGTGGAAGTCTTCAGTACTAAGACACTCTGTTAGGAAATAAAATACTGTACAGGAATGTACTCACATTCATTAAGAGTCAGTTCATTAAGTCACGTTTTATTTATAAATTCTTACATCACTCTATATACCTAAGCACGTTATCTAAAACACATCCGTGGCCAATTAACATCCTATGCATGTCTTTGGACTGCAAGCAAAGGTAGAGCATGCACTCTCCATACAGAATGGCCCCAGTAAGAGATTGAAGCAGGAAACATCTTGCTGTGAAAAAAAGAGTTCTGACAGAGAGAACACCATGCAAACTGTAACGGGCTGATCAACAACCGGTGTGGAAGAAAACTAGTAGGAAACGGATCAAAGGGTGGAAATGGAACTAGCTAATGTTCAAAGCAAGCAGGGATTACAAAATAAAACAGGAAACAGCCAACAAACCAAAACATGACAGCAGTAACTGTGATGCCATCTGAACATGTCTGTTTCTTGTGAGTGAACACCCCAGGAACTTTTCTCTCAGTCTCACAGTAGCAAGCTTACTGGGTCTCCAAGACTTTAACCATGGCACAAGTCTAACCAGCGCAGTGTCCCATTAATGAGTAGTCCCAATATTCCCACTGCGCACGCCTGTCGTGCAATTTGCTTAGCTCAATAAAAAAAAAGAAGGTTTTGAAGAAAATGTTAGATAACAACAACAGATTTACATTTTGCAAGAACAGTAAAGGATTTGTCTGTCTTTATATCCCTAAATGCAATACCACACACACACACACACACACACACACACACACACACACACACACACACACACACAGAACACTCATTGCTCAGTATTTTGGGACACTCTTGTCATGTTGGAAAACAAGCATGAAGCTCAGGTGAAACTCACCCTCTGCCTGAACGACATGGTGCCATCACTTTAATGGACTGAAGAAATATTTTGTATACCAATTGCATAAAAGAAGGGCTTATATGTAAGAGAACATGTGCTGGATGAGTATTTGTACATGCATGAGGCTGCAATTACAGATGCATGTGTATGAATATTAGTTTGAAGCACTTCAGGCAGCTGCAGTACATCTGGATTGCTTGCTCAAGTTCAATCGAATCATCCAATAGTAGTTTTACATTTTTTTTTCTGCAGCTAAATCGGATCAACTGTCCCTTTAAATCAGACAGTTCACATTCATTTTTCTGCACGTTCTATATTGATCAAAGGCTTGTCTGGAACTTTATTGCATCTCTGCTTATTGCATTTCTTCATTTTATTTCGTTCCATGTCAACATTTGGCCCAACGTACAGAGGGACTGCTTCGTGGAAGGATTCATCAGATGGGAATCCAAATCAATTTGTCAGGTCGTGTTTGACCGACTCATTACTGGCGGTTCGATTAAAAAGCGGAGTGAGCTCAGGTGACTGACAAGGCAGCTGAAGCCATTATGCAGAGATTTGGGATCACATCCCAGCGTTAGATTGCTATTCCTATCCAGAGGCCTCCTAAAGTCATCCATCATAAGGAATTTCATTTTGTTTCTTAATGTGGGCTACGTGTTGTTTTGCAAGCCACAGAAATGATCAGAATTTGGCCCGAGCAGACTGTAGAGAGAGCGTGCTCAGTTATTGTTATCATCAACAATTATTGTCTTTCATTGATTTGGCAGGAAGAGAGTGACTGGCTGTGTTTAAAATGGAGGCGTGTTCCCCAAAACGGTGCCAACACTGGGCAAGATCAAATACTCAAGTCTGTTTCCTTTGCCAAGGACTGCAATTAAAGCACATTCCACTCCAGGTTTTAAATGTCTCCAATATTTCCTTTTAAACAATTGTGGAAACAGTTTGGATTATTAACATGTGTGTCCACTCAGTCCAGCTTATAAAAAAAGAAAAGAAAAGATTGTTCAGCTTTGATGAGTGGTCTAATACATTATCGTATTTGTCTAGAAACACATTCCTTTGAAAATTAGTATTTAGTTTCATTTTTGGTCAACGATCCAGATGCAAAAAGATTTCAAACTCACTATTTTACATTCTGAAGTTCATATAAAGAAGAAAGCAATATATATATATATATATATATATATATATATATATATATATATATATATATATTTTTTATTTTTTTGTATTTTTTTTATATTTTTTTTTTTTTTTCT
>VURO01048527.1:39799-51989 GCA_015108175.1 Pelvicachromis taeniatus
CGGAGGAAGGTGTGTGTGTGTGTGTGGGGTTTGATTAAGGGGGGGGGGGGGGGGGGGGGGGGGATCACAATATAGCTAAATGCATTTCTCATCTTTCAGAGCAATAACAAGATTATGTGATGGATAGGTCTCTTGGGAAACCATTTCAATGCAGGCAATTACAAATAGTCGCTTCCCCGCATGCTGCTCAGACAACACAGTGTCAGATGACAATTTCATTAGCTAAGATTAGAGGAGGATTGTAGAAATTACAGGGCATTATTGCACTTTTCTGCCTGAAAGATCTGTCGCATAGTGTTTGACAAGCTTTGGCAGATGTATGGAGAGAGTTGGAGAGTTGGAAGGAATCCTAAAAGATGACAGATTGTGTCCTGAACTAAGCATTACAGTCATCTTACTAGCCTAATGAGGTTCTTATAGTCATGGGAATGATGGAAAAAGTTGCGGACTATAAACATTACTTTACAGTACTTACTTGGAGGAATTCACTCCAGCTAACGTTTAACATGATCACAGTGTTTTGTTGTGTCCTTGCACTCCTTTAAAAAAAAAAAAAAGAGTGCAATGGTTTAATTTTATAAAATTAAGACAAAGCATAGTGTATCACTGTTGCCAGTATGAGCTAGTGTTTCCTTTCAGTAACATGTAATGACAAAGACAATGACAAAGACACTTGTCATATGATTATATTACCGCATTTTTGAATGGTTTCTATTAGTCTGCAATCTCCACTTCTTTCTTTCTCTCTGGTCTCCTGTCAAAGATGGGATGGTGCAAAAATTTAAATGTCATCAGAGGATCAGCGCACTGTTTGATCTGCTTGGCATGGCACAGCTAAGTAATTGATGAAAGCTTGATTGGGGTGATAACTACCCTTGGCAGCAGTTTTAAGACTCAGCGTACTCTTTAGTGTCCTGCTGCACTGATGAGCTTGTAAGAAAAGGGCTGTCCTGAATTTAAAAGTAAAGGAACAAAAATAAAAACAAATAACAAACAAATGCTCTATGAAACCAAACAACCAAAGTTATTTTTGATTCATTTATTTCTTTCCTTTGCCCCTAATGACAAAATATGGATTTCACTTAGCTGTCATCAAGAATGGAACTGCCAATAGGGGACTGACAGCATTAAAGTTGTGTTTATTCAGTCTCAAGCAGCTTAACCAAGAGTTTGTCGCTGGGGTCTGAAATACAAAACACTGACATCCAAAATGAAGGGTTTTAGTTGTGGTGTGTGTGATTGGTCCTTCGTGCTGGGAGAGGGTAGAAATGATCTAGAACTGGAACTCAATAGCCTCTAATCAGCGAAAGCAATGCATCAAGAGTGCAGAACAACAGCAAGATCTACGATATGGCAAGAACTGCAATGAAAAAGTCGTTTTCCATCTTTGTTTTAAGCACTCACTTTAGAAAAAAAAAAGGATATGTAAAGAATAAAGTGTTGTTGTGTTGCACATATGTTAAATAGTTGTAGAATATAGATTTAAATTTAAATTTTTTTTAATGTGCATAATGCAAAAAAGCTTACAGCTTTTAACCAGAACTTGTGTACTGAAATGCTGGTAAGTGTACCGACTACTCTAAATTCTTCATTGAATGATTCCAAGTTTAAAGTAATGAACGAATGAAAGTGGTTAATAATATAAAAATTAGATTTGATACAACTTGACTGTTGATTCATGTCATGACCATATAAAAATGTCCCACCCCTCTGACACCTTAGCCTACAGAGATTAAATGGCCGTACAATGGCCTCATTATTTTCTTCCACTGTAACATTATTTGACTGAAAATAAGGGGGAAAAAACTCTTAGATGTACACTGTAAAGGATAAAGTGGAATAAAGAGAAAACAATTCAGATTACTGCATGAAAGGTCACTGAAAGGTTTGATGTGCACTGAAATAAAGATAATAAGCCTTCATGGCCTGTGCTTCACCTGTGAGAGGTTTTACAATTACGTATTATTGAAAAAGAGGAAATCATGTTGTCCGTCACACACTTGCAAAACGTTGAAAAAGTTTGAAAAAGTTTCGTCCGTCTCTACAGTCGCAAACAGTCTAACTGAAATTAGCAAGCGCACATAACTTTTTCCTCCAAAGCATTTTATAATCGACTGATCCCGGGTCAAATATGAAGTTCCTGATTGTGAAGCCCAGAAACAACTGGCATTCATTAATATAGCAGAGAGCAAACTGTCCCTGGAAAGATAAACGAGCAACTGAGTGCTTTGCTTGGGATCAAGTGAAGTTTGAGCGTGAGATGCATCTTTCAGCACCGGCTCTGGCTCGTTGCTGGGACACCTTGTTGGGACTGCACGCCATCGGATGGATGCTGCTGCCGCAAACTCAAAAAAAACAAAAAAAACAATGAACAGCAGACCAAATGATGACAGAGTGTTTGTCTTTGATCTGACGACACAAGTTTTCTCTGCTGCCTGTCTCTAATGGTAGATGAAGTTTAATTTTAAACCAATGAAACTTCTCCAAGCAGAACTTGATACTGAGTGATTATCCAAATATCAGGAGAAAAGTTACTGACCAGGTTTGCAAACATTTTTTGCTTTTGCTTTTTTTTTCCTATTTCAGTTATCTTCACAATAAATCTGTTCCTAATCAACGTTGACCACGTTTGCTCAAAATTGAAATTATGGTTAATAATATACTATTTTGCAATCTATTCACAAATTATTTCAGGCCATGCTGTATTTTCTAGCGTGAACCACGGTTTAAAGCAAATTTGTTTAAATATATATATATTAAGCACACCGGGACTTCAAACATTCTTCCAGTGTTTCCAAAAATGTGCTGGAAAGCATTCAAAAAGCTTTGTTTGAGGACTACAAGCTTGATATTTAACTTTTGGAACTTGTTGGCAATGTTAGCATGGGGAAAGTAAACAGTTAACTCCCTTTCCTTGACTACTCTAGTTCAGAAGCCCTTGAGTAGTGCATTTTAACACTGACTACTTGGGAATAACCGAGTACAACATAGCAACTCCCACAGGTTAAAGAATGAAAGTGAAGTAAGTAATTCCTCTGAAGCCCTGTATGCACTCTTAACCGCTCTTAAATGAATGCCTGCTTGTGAACATTTCAGTTCACTACATTTAAAATCTGCTGATTCAACAGTAATTCAGGAAGGCCTGAAATGCTGACGTGCCCGAAAATGGTTAAGTGGCCCTTCAGACTGTGTCATTTCTAAATGCTTTAATGGTGAGCACACAATAACAACAGTAACACTGTCACAGACACTCACCTCTTTTATAGAGCTCACTTTGGCCCCTGGAAGGATTAATGTGTTACCATAGCAACACTGACCCTTAAAGTCTCATTGCAACCGGACCCCAGTGCCAGATTTATGGGTGTTTTCAGCTTGTTACAGCAGATTTATCTTCTCAATAAAAAAGAACAACAATCTGCAGAAATCATTAAGAGGAGTCTGTTGGAAACTCTGGCTTAAAGGCAAAGGTGCGCTCAAAGAGGCTGAATAATAATGTTGATTTGATCAATTACAAACACTTTAAACACTTAACAAGTTTAGGAAAAAACTCTAAAAAAATGTGTTTTGTTTTTGTGTACGTATAAAAACAAACAAATGATGCAAATGGGAAGAGTTTTATGAAAACCACAATTGATTGTCTTCACTTTACCACAGTGCTGTTGTCCTTATTTGCAGTAAAAATAAAATGAATCTCATATCTCCATTCCTCTGTAGTGTTAGGCTGTCGTCTAACAGCAGAAAAAGGCACGTTTAATATTTTCCTCTCTGTGCATTGTGCAGACAATTGAAGAAACTCTATAACACAAGTAACAACATAACTGTAATGTGAACTTAGTACAGTGTTACAATACTATGTTACCAAAACATGTCACGTGATTATTAACATGTTACTTTGTAGCAGGTTACACACGGTCATAGTCATAATGGACGAAATCTGATAATATCCCTAAAAAAGATTAACATGTTAGAATAAAAATAGAAGTTTCATTGATGGTTTCTTCACTTCTGTGAGGTTGACCAACCATATTCAATTCAATTCAATTCAATTTATATAGCGCCAAATCACAACAACAGTCGCCTCAAGGCGCTTTACATTGTAAGGTAGACGCTACAATAATACATACAGTGAAAAACCCAACAATCATATGACCCCCTATGAGCAAGTACTTTGGCGACAGTGGGAAGGAAAAACTCCCTTTTAACAGGAAGAAGCCTCCGGCAGAACCAGGCTCAGGGAGGGGCGGGGCCATCTGCTGCGACCGGTTGGGGTGAAAGAAGGAAGACAGGATAAAAGACATGCTGTGGAAGAGAGACAGAGATTAATAACAAGTATGGTTGAATGCAGGGAGATCTATTAACACATGGTGAATGAGAAAGGTGACTGAAAACAGTTGTATGTTTTATTTCATACTGCTCACTATGAAGGGTAGAACTACAGAGATACCAAAGTGGGGGGAAAATGTTGTTGGCTTAGCTGTGAAGTGAAATATTACACACACTTCTTCTGTGGCCAATGTTTTTTTTTTTTGTAAGAAACTGCTTTAATTCTCCATAACATCACATACCTTATGAAAGCTGACAAGCATGATTTATTGGGAAGCAATGTGTTTTATTGTGTCTATTATTTTGAAAAGGCAAGTTTCTGTCATTCTATAATTGCCCAAGGTGACATCTTTGACAGTTTTTCCTTATTTGACCTATAGACGGTCACAATAACCATTGTAACTAAATATGGCTTTAAAACTAGGAACGGGCTACTATGAGTGACCCCCTGAAACAATTAACTGTACCTGACCAGCATTTATCCTCAGGTTAGGTGTTAAAATGTTACCTCCGGGAGGATTTTCAAAAATACTAAAATAGAAGAATTATAACAAAAAAGCTGACATGTTCTCAGAGTTTAAGAAAGACTAAACACAGCATTTAAAAAAAATGTTATTATGAATTACATAAGTACTGTACACTTTAAGATAACAATGCAATGCTGACTAACCCAAATGCCATTTTACCGTCAGTTAACAGGGACATTTACTTCTTTACTGTTAAGACTTTGAAGGTTAAGACTTTGACTTCATTTTCTTTTCCTGAATTAGTCTTGCCTTTCTCACATATGTGATGAGGCAGAAATTCAAAACCCCATGATGCCCTTTGGTCACTCGAATGTTACTCAAGACTCCTCAAAGAATTTGAGTGGAAGTTGGTGAGAAATGATATGTAGTCATGGATGAGGTCATTAGCATGGTGTACTGATAAAGACAGATGACACAAGGAAAGTGGTGATGAGGACCTGGAAGGGAAGCAAGCAGTCAGCAGCAAACTGAGCGAGGATGACTAGACTTTGGTATTTTAAGCGGGATGTCTTCATTCCTTTCTGCCAATGTGAGTGATCTTCTTTCATTCAGTAGGAAGCTGCATGACCCTGCAGAGGCAGTGCAGCTGACTGGCCTTTCTTTAGGGCAGCCAGCAGTGCATCCCTTAAGCAGGCTTGACCGACCTACAGTCACATACTCTGCGGTCAAGCCCTGGGCACGGGGATTTGAGATGTGACAGCATAATCAATTTCCATGATTCATGATCATCTCGAAAAGAGGGCGCACTGAGCGACTGGGCAGCTGAAAGAGGAGAGCAGAAGGGGAATGCTGACAGCAGAGCCAGTTCACTGACACGTATAGCAGTAGAGAATCTCTGCTTCTGGCTGTGCTGATTGTTAGCTCTTCCACGATGCATCGCAATAACGTGAAACTCTAGTGATCCCAGTAGAGATATTCTCTTCTCACTGAATGTCCTCCAAAATTGAGACCTTAGGGTCAACAACAGAAACGATGAGCACTCTTGAGCTTATAGTAATTCAGATCCAGAGTCATGAAGATGTCCGAGAAACTTCTCTGTGATTGGGTTACTTGAGCTAACTGCAAAATAATTTTTTTTTTCAACAAATCATTTATAAAATTGAACATCGTGTTTGAAAAATTAAGGCGGGATTAAGACAAAGTCTGCTTGTATGGAACTGTGAAAAAATGAACTTACTTCTGACTTGATTTGTTTACATCTTCTAGTACTTCTCCGATGAGTTTATGGTCTCAGTTGATAGTTTTGCATGTCACTGATATATATATATATATACATACATATACACATACAGTGTATGGGATGAACTGATCATACTTTTACGTACAGTATTGGGTACAAATTGGACAAGAATGAGACAGTAAACGGGCTTTCCCATGTCTGATGTGAGAGATGTGATTGCTGTCCTCTGCAGCAGTATGAGCTGTGCATTTGCAAAGGCAAAGTCAGGTCCTTTGCTTTAGTTATAGAAAATTTTCATCGATTTAAAAAAACATACCTGTTGAAAATGTTCATGTACAGATAAAAATGGTCAATCCCCACAAGTTACTATAAAGGAAAAACATTTTTTTAAAAAGCTGTCAGACTTGGTACTAATTCAGTTTTTATTCTATGTGTGGTACACGACACATTTGCTATGAAGCGTGATATCCCTATAAAACCACGGATTTCTGTTTTTGTCTTAGGAAATTGTTCTGTCAGGAAAACTGAATTATTTCAACAAGAAGGAAAAAGTCTGTTTAAACGGACACATGAATGCATTAGTTCTAATAGGCAAGAAATGTCTGAGCTTTAAAAATACTGTGCTTTTCTTAGCTCCTCACGTTTTAATTTCAAGAGCATTTCATTAATTAATTCAATCATTTTTAAAAATTCTAGTCACAGCGAATAAGTCATTGTCTAAAAGGATTAATTCCAGAATTGTTCATGATATCATTAAACATGTCAATTTTTTGTATTATACTTTTTGGCCTTGCACTATTTTCCATTTGCCCTCTACAGTTCACCGATAACTCAAGGCCAACACCCACCGTTTCTGTGAATGACTCTAACAGCTGAAAAGCTGTGCAGATGTGAGGTTTCGTCGCTGCGGATAATGTCACAGACTCGTAAACGCCATCTTGAGATGAAATATAAAAGAATCTATCGTCACTCCCTTGCACTCTCAACGAGATTCATCTTTGACCTTCCCGCCTCTAAGAAATGCCTCAAATTGAAATACGGACAAGGACAAAAATGATGCTCTCCTCATGATTAGCCACCTTAACTATGCCACTGTGCAAGTGAAACAATGAATCCAAATGAATGGATTTGAATCCATATATTTTAATACAGATTTCACATGTGTAATTAAACTATATTTTTTAGGGTTAACATCAAGAGGTTTTGAAATGACATTGTATTTTCTTCTCATAAAGCCTAGTATTTTTGGAATCACATTTTAATAAAAAACCCTTTGGAAAGTATTGTATTTTAAAAATATACTTTACCCTTTCTTTGAAGTACCTTATTTGACCTTAAAATAATGTTTGTTCCAAAAAATCACTGCTGTAGTCTTACTCTGACACATGATCTGATACTCATGTGAAAATTGCAATCTTGAAAAAAGTCAAAAAGTAAAAATAAAGCCGTAAATAAGAAGCTGATTAGTCGGCTTCGGTCTTGTGTCAAGCTCCCTGCTCATTTGTTTGTCAAGCTCTCAAGGTCACAGACCCTGGCCCGTTAGCAGACCATGGCTGCCCGTGTACTATACATGGAAAGGGGTGATTGCAGTGTGTAGGAAGAGGGTGTGCAGAGAGAGCTCACAACTCAAGAATTGATATGTCTGACTCTCAAAGGCCAGCAGGAGATTGGCCTCTTGTGCCCAGACAACCGCTGACCCCTGTGGAGACAGCCCCGCGTCAAGTTGCTGCCGGGTCCCTTTGAAAACACCTCGGCCCTGCTTGAGTGATTGGCCAGATGGGCTACAGTGCCATCCAGCAACCCCCACTGTGCCAGGCATGGGGTGCGAGAGGCATGAGTGGGTAGCATGGCAGCCTCCCCCAACTTCCATATTCTAGTCATGTTCTCTGCAGTATCACCACCTTATGTCTTAAAACAACTACAGGCTGTAATTTACAGAATACCAAAGGTCGGTCTTCCCATTCACATTACACATATTCACACACATAAAAATAAATATATATGAATTCATTGATGGAACCTGTGTGACGTTTCAATACTTGTTTTGTAATGTGCATATATATATATATATATATATATATATATATATATATCACATTATCAGTTAGATTATTGGCATTTTTTTTTTACAAATGTACCGTATATCTTCCATCAGTAGCCTCTCTTTTAAACACCGGTTTCTAATAAACACCGGCATGAAAATATGTCACGACAAATAGACGCCGGTCTCCAATAGTGCCTTCGACCCAGAAGTCCCTCCGCGCTGTCGTCTTCTTGTTTTTAAATTTTACTGGCGGTTGGCAAACAACTGAATGGTGCATTACCGCCACCAACTGGTATGGAGTGTGACTGGAATGTCGCTCGGCCAGCTGTTTCCAATCAGCCGTCATCTACGACCAGCAGCATTTAAGCTGGATGCAGCGATCATGGAAGTGGGATTATTACACTGAACTGGAACTGTTGGCTAGCAAACCTGCTAACTGCTAATTTTCTGGTCTTTTACGTCCTCTCCTGGAGAGTCGGGCGGAGAGAAGTTTTGGGGAGCACCACTCGTGCACTGGGCTACCACAGACAAGGAGACACTCGGGAGCAAAGGAGGAGCACAATTGGGAACTGCATTATTTGTGAACTGTTGGAATACGTTTTTTCACCTCAGTCTAAAAACCGCGCCTGGGTCCTCTTTCCCTCTCACTTCCGCGACAATTCCGAGAAGGGAATAAAAGCCGGTCTCCAACAACCGCCGGTCTCTTTTAAACGGCGGGCCGGCCGGATAATTTTTTGAATAAACGCCGGGGCTATAATTGGAAGATATACGGTAATCAGGATTAGTACGATTCATATTTAAAGAGTATAATTTTCTGTAAGTATTAGTATAATGAACGAGTGGACCTTAAAATGAATATAGTATATGGAAAGGAAGAAACAGGCAGTTTATATATTTTTTTCTCAGAACTATGCATGTGTTTAACACTAGTAAATGCAGCCAAAACAGCTAAAGTAAAAAGTGGAGACAGATGTAATGGATAAGGCATGTGTTACGTTATCCATTTTTCAACGTTGGATATATACAAACACACACCATATGAAATCATATTTGCTGGCACACATGTACACAGAAAGGTACACTCCCAGCATGCATATGTTTCCTACATGCTTCAGTCTCATATCAAGTGGTAGTTCCATTAATTTTTAGCTTCTTAGACCAAGTTAAGTTTAGCAAATGTAAACCTCAGTTTATATGCACTAGTTTACATCAATTATTATCTCAAAATTCTTTTAGCTTCCTTTTTGATGGATGATTAACCTCCTCAGTTATCTGAGGGAATTTTTTTAAACACCAAAAAACCATCAAGACAGTAAAACAGGTGGACACAATAGTGTTTGTGTGTGTTTCATAAGCGCACTGTGTGTTAAGGAGCAACATGCCACAACAATTGCACAACTGTCAAATTATTTTGCAAATCTTTTAATTTTTTCATGCTTTTGTTGTCCAGCATTCCACCTCAATTTTACTGTGTTATGTAATACGAAAAGCATTATTAACACTGTTGCTTAATTTGGTTTTCAGATTAAACAATGCTAACTGAAAAAGAATTGAGGAACACCATTCAAAATCTGCTATTACCACAGGGTGCAGTGGAGGTTTCCAAGCATTTCACACCACATGTTTATGCGCTTCACACATCAAAACCCCACACCTGCAGCAAATCAACCTGCATATCTATACAAATTGAAGCATCATGACTTTTAAAGTATAAAACTCCAGGCGGGCCAAATGGCCTCGAGTTATCAATAACAGCTGAATAAATGAAATATGCTACCTTCCCTTAAGTGGGATTTTTATTGATTTATTTAGACCTGATAACAAGAGTCGTAAAGCCATTTTGAGGCACCCTCCCCTCCCTGCGGCCCTGCCACCCTTCCTGCGCTGTCAGACCACAGGTTCAAAACACTTACTGCTGCTGCTTCTGCTCAAGCAGCAGTGGAACTTTTTGCCAGGGTTGTAAATCTCCTTGCCAGATATTTTCTTTGATTTTTTTTTTTTTTTTAGCCCCCCTCCTCCACCTCTCTCTTCATATACATCACTGCATTTCTGTTGCACACGACTATGCAAAGCCTCAGAGGCTTATTTGGCTGCAGCAAAAAGAATGGAGCAGGGGTAGGGGTGGGGGTTAAAATGAGGAAAAGTAATTTTATATTATGGATACAAATTTGCTCACATTTTGTCTCCGTTTAATGTTTTGGCTGCACACTTGCCTCAGTGAAACCCAGGGCAATCCCCTTAGAATTTGACATTTCCAGTCCATATGCTTTGTTTCACATGGGTTTTTTTTATTGTTATTAATTAGGCCATCTGGTCTTGGTCTAAGTCAGTTTCAGGTCAAACACTACTTTCACTTAACATCAACAGAAAGGGATTTCTTTTCTTACTGCATATTGTTCAGGGAACATGTAAAAATATAAAGGTGTGATAATAAATCCGCAAAAGGTAATAATCCCATATATTATCATGTCTACGACTGGGATAAGCCTATTTTTTAAATCTTTTAAATAATAATTATATTTCTCCATGCCCATAGTCATAGTAATGACTTTCAATATATATATTTAAAAAATGCTATACTTTTTGGGTAAAATGAGAAAACACAAATTCCCACGTCACAGTTGTGACATACAGTAGTGAATCTTTTCCAGAACCATACACTGTTTATTTGTCCTTCGACTAGGCTCCAGTTTTGCATCTTCTTGGTGTTTTGAAACTACATGTGACACTGGTCAAATTCATTTCTATCTAATGGATAGGAGTTTCATATTTTTGCACTTTTCAGACAAACAAAACTGCTTTCTTAGGTTAAGGGTAAGATCAGGGGTTTGGTAAAGTACACTCTTTCATAATTGGAACCACATGTTAGAAGACCAGTTTCTCTTATCTGATATAAGAGATGACACCAGTAGAGAACATTTAGCCATGATCTCATGAGGGACTTCAGTTGAAGTATACTGGACTACCCTGTATGTGAAAAACACCCTAACTGTCACCCTGTGCATTGAAATGCAATGCTAGGGTATCCAAGTCTTAAAATGCTAGTTATATTATTCACTTTATTCTGGTTTTGTCCTACAAATCCAAATGTTTTAAACTAGTAATACAACCTAAACCCCTCACAATAGCTGTACACAATAGCTTTTTTTTAAAATTATTATTCTTTACTATTTGATTCTGGCTTTCTTCACTAGATAGAAAGTGTTCCTGCAGGAAGAAAGTCCAAAAGACACCAAGATCACACGCAACCCTTGTTTGCTCACCCAGCTGCACCTCTATTGAAGGCAACAGAAATGTGAAACACTTAACAACAGCTTGACAAAGGTCATAAATGAAGTCAAGGTGTTAAGCAGGTGCAGGAAAAAGAGAGTGGGTGGAATAAAAAGTAAGCGATGGGAAGGCCTGAGAAAAATCAGGGGATGAAGAGATGTTTCACCGGACAAACTTCGACCTCTTACTCCTTTCTGGATGGTCTTGTAATAAATTGCAGATCATTAAGAGTTTGGACACCTCTTGGCACTCACTTCAAAAGAGCTCAGAAGTTCTGCCTGTTAGTTTCAGATTTGGCATGAAGGACGGGCAGGTTGTGATGCAGTTGCTGCTCCGTGGCTCCACATCTGGTTGGCAGCACCTTGGCTGAAATTGAGACTTTGTCTCCTAAGGTTTTCTCATGACATCTTTATGATCACTTGCTGTTACCCATTGCAACACCCACTGGTGCTCTGGCCATACCTTTCACAATAAACCTCACAACCCAAACCCCCAACCGTCTCCCACTCACCCATGGTTCCCAACTCCAGAGGTCCAGTGAGTTCTAACATTAATGAAAACCATTTGTAGCATCTTCTGATTCCAGCTCTCTGCAAAAGATGCTATTAAGTAGAACCTTGCATACTTGCTTAGTATAGAGTTGGGAGCAGCAGAAAAACTAACCTGCACACCTTGTCTACATTACTACAATGGAGGCCTTTTATGTTGCTTTCCGATCAATGAATCTATCTCACCTATACTGATTTACTGGTTGGCCTGGAAGTGCCCCCCAAAACCTTCAACCCCCTTTGGTTCTCAATTTCTTGCACAAGTCGAAAAGAGAACAAAATAAGAGAATAGTGTGCA
>VURO01048528.1:0-21003 GCA_015108175.1 Pelvicachromis taeniatus
GGATGCGTGCGTGTGTGTCAGATAAGAGGCTGCTGTTTCCAGCATGGAGGCGTGTCTTGTTTAAGTGCGCGTGTATGAGAACGAGAGAGAGATGTGGGTTTGAATGAAAAGTGAGAGGATATTTTTGAGTCTGACAAACTCGAGTCTCATGATGTTTTGAAGCTTGGAGAGAAAAGAAGGGATAAAGAGAGAGAGAGAAAACATCCATCCCCAACAACATGACTTATGTGCCCCGGATCAAATTTATTCCTTAAAAACCCACATCCTAACACCAGCTTTGTTTTTTTTTTGTTGTTTTTTTTGAACATGCTCTTATTTTAGATGTAAATCCACTGTCTCTGAGTAGATGACTGGAGCCGCTACTACTGTGTGTGTCGGAGAAGTGTATCCATTTATACACTAGAGCGAAGAAGGAAACATTAATAATGGAATAGTAGCCCCATTAGACTTGCTGTCTGCTTTCGCGGCTCATGTCTGTGGACACAAATGTGCACACATGCACTTGTGTTTTCATTACTTAAGAGAACATCATGTTGACTTGGATGCATTTCCTGCGGATTAACTGTAACAATAACCATAGCGACCTAAACCTGACCTTGAACCAAATCTTCACCTTATACAGCACATGTTACACGTAACGCATTTGCTTATAATCTGACTGTGTTAGCACATTTACTCGTGAGAAATGTGAGTACACACACAGTGAGCGCATGAATGAGTGATTAAGTCAATGAGTGAGTAAATCGTCTAATGCCCGGAGGGAGGTGTCTTAGCAGAGATGTGAGTGGTCAGGGTCTTTTCTAAGTGCTGCTGGGAAATGGAATGCTGGCTTCCAGGCAGTCAGATGACCTACGGCTATGGTGACTGTAGAGTCATGTGATCATAATAGGAAAGAGATAATAGGAGAGCGAGGGGGTACAGTCAGCACTCACATGGATGTTTTGTGTGTCGATTGCTAATGGGCTATCACTGGGCGAATGGTTGCTGCGGGATAAAGGGATAAGATGTTGCAGGCCATAAAACACTCACACCCTCCCTGACACACATTAATGCACTTCAGAAACACACTAAACCTTTCAGACACCTCCCTCCCTCTCCTCTCTCACTCACTCTTTCTCTCACTCTCTAAGTCATATGATATAGATGAGGCCCTGGGTTATACAATATGACAGTATGAGATCATCACCTCAGAGATTGTCCTAATCTTTGAAGCAGCTCACAAGATTTTCTAATAGCTTTATAACATTTCCGAACGCTTGCTCATTGTGACCAAGCAGTGCTGAACTGTTAGAGCAGCTGGTGGTCTAAACGGTGGTAGTTCTTCTTTTCTTTATGAAAAATATTCCCGTATACACATGATTTAACTGACTTCAGAACTACAATCATTGAAAAATAAATCAGTACCAAAATGTCAAATCACATCAACGGACACAAAGTCAGCGGCTTATGTCACTGCCTAATTTTTTTTTATCAATTCAATTTTCAATTCAATTCAATTTTATTTATATAGCGCTAAATCACAACAACAGTCACCTCAAGGCGCTTTACATCGTAAAGTAGACCCTACAATAATGCATACAGAGAAAAACCCAACAATCATATGACCCCCTATGAGCAAGCACTTTGGCGACAGTGGGAAGGAAAAACTCCCTGGTTCTGATTTGAAATACTCTTTCCTACTCAATGTCTTGTGTTCCTCTACTGAGGTCATTGTTGGGGTCTTAGTATCATTTAGGAATTCATTTAAGAACATGTGCACACACAAAAGGAAAGAAGAAAATTCCCCCTCACATTTACACACAAGTGCTTGAAATGATCAAATATTTCATAAAAGTTATTTTTATGGTGATTTAGCATCATAAAATCTAAATTAGTTTTTCTAAAATGCCATACAGCCCGTCTTCTTGTACTTATCAGATCTAAAAGTTTCCATCTGTTCATTTAAATTTTCAAGAATTTTTGTGGTGTGCCACTGTGTCCAAGGTTTTTTGTTTTTGTTTTTTTTTGGGGGGGGTGCGGTTGTGGGGCTGTTATCAAATCAGGATGTGTACTGGAGCTTTAAAACCATTTGAATGATTGATGGCAAGTGTCTCTTCTGCCTCAGATGATTTTGCTAATGCACTGGATGTTTTGTGTTGGGTCGGATTCATATTCAAATAGAGTACTAAAATAAAACAATACAAAGCTTAAAAAAAGAGCAGATTAACAGCATTTTATGAAAGACAGCATTGATGGTTAGGAGTAAAAAAATAAAACAGATGAATGATGTGCCCTTATTGGACCTCCTTTTTAAAAAGTGGTTGCCTTGGCGATAATCCCTGTAGGTGTCTAAGCTCTGACATCTATATCCTTTAAAACACTGCCATTTCTTATATTTTTAGACTGTATACTGTGGTGTCTGTACTTGGATGCAGTCGCAGCCCTGTGTGTCAATCCTGCTGCTCTTTCTGTGCTCATCTGTAAACCAATCTGTCAGTTCACTTTCCCATAATTTCATTCTGTAAAAGGGTCACTGACGTTATGAAACGTCCTGGAATGTGTGTCTCGACTTCCTGTCAAAGCATGTATTTCTGTTTGATCCCCCTTAATTGCAGCTCCTCCTTCGTATTTGTTTTAATCTTTTTCCCACTCCTGGTGTAACTCGCTTGTAACTGCTGCACTTAATAATTTAGAGAAATTTAGACCTTTTTGTTCTATTTAGGGACCGTATTTGGGCCTAAATCCTGTGAGTATTGAGGTGTTGTCACCTTATTTTATCGTCTTCAGGCAGCCGTGATTTTGTTTATTTTTGGGGAGCGATGTGCTGAATGTGTCAAATGTGGTTAGACACAGAGCTGGTGAAGAACGGTTCAACACACACCGCAAATAAGCACACAGACATTACCTTAACATTAGATATTCACACTAAAATTGATAAACAAGCCTAGAACAATTTACTAAGTAATATATCTCTTTAAACTGCAACAATTTAGTTTAGTTTTATTTTGTGACTATGCATCAGGCACTTTTTGTGGTAAGGTGAAAACCTTAGCAGTCAGACGATCCTCTTTGAGCAAGGATTTGGTGACAGTGGGGAGGAAGAACTCCTTTTAACAGGAAGTAAGGATGACAGGAAGAGCCCAAAGAAGACAATAACAACAAAAAGACAACATAGAGTGACAGTGACTGTTTATTAGTAAACTACTTAGGATTTTCTTGACACAGCAGGATCTTCACAGCAGGTCCCCCGCTCACATTGCCCTTTGCGTTTTTATTGAGGTAACAGTGGTTGAGCTGGAATTCCTGTTAAACTGTGTGGAGGATGTTTCTGAGAAACCAGTATTCCACAGGATGGAGGAATGCAGACTCTGCCTTTTTTGAGCTTGTTTTGGTCAACCTCCTACTGGGGCGCTGCTACCACTTCAGGTAAAGACAGCTGAAGCTTGGTGCAAACGCCGTAGACTGCAACTCCCATTGAGAAGAACATGCAGACGTAGGTGGTGGAAGACGATACATCAGCTGAGGATTGAAGTGTGTTCATTTGCCATTTACTGCAGCAGTTGAGTCCATTATCACTTAGATAACGATCTGGGGGGGTTAGCGTCTTATGATCTTCTGATTCTGTGTTTTCAGACAATTAACTTTTCTTTAAATTATCCTGTAAACCTAACAATTTTATATTTCCCAATAAAATCGTCACCAGAGTAGCTTGTCATTTGGTTGAACACTGACTGATTTTGTAAATGTAGGATTGATGGGAAAATGTAATGAACACACAATGCAACACATGTGTGAATATTAGCCTTTAGTTTGTTACAGAGTGCTTCACCAATAAATATTGCACAGCTCAGGTCAAAAGAAGATCGAGTGTGGAGCTGTTCGTCACTCTGTTTAATGGATTTTTGTGGAGTCTTTGAGTTAAGATGAAAGGACACTTCTCTTTTATCCCTGTCCGCATCCTTTACTAGTGTAATGCAGAAAGGTTTTCTGATAGTATCAGGTTTCCCCCGTTTCATCTGCGCTTGTATTTCAGTACAGTATGTTCAGCTGCTGTTCATCAGTGTAAAAGATTATTGTTATCAGTTTCTCTGAGCTTATATGGAGTCATGTTTCATAGGAATTGTCATTCTCCTCCCCTCCCATTTTCTTTTCTGCATAATCTCTTTGTTCTCTTCTGATTAGCTCTCCTCTCCAGCCCTCAAGCCTCTTCCTGACTTGATTTGATTGTAATTGCACATGCTGTAATGATGTTGTACTACTGACACAGCATGGTTAATTTAGAAAAAACATTCCCTCCCTTCAAATTCACGTTGTAATGTTTCTCTCAGTTTTTGTGTACACGTGGCCAATTTTCCCTTTCTGTCCCGTTTGCAGGACCGTAAGCTGTCCAAGTCCGAGCGTCAGCGGT
The DNA here is from genome assembly GCA_015108175.1 of Pelvicachromis taeniatus. Taxonomy (NCBI): domain Eukaryota; kingdom Metazoa; phylum Chordata; class Actinopteri; order Cichliformes; family Cichlidae; genus Pelvicachromis; species Pelvicachromis taeniatus. The sequence continues at coordinate 4,388 of VURO01048528.1, forward strand.
TCAAAGAGGAGGCAGGCATGCTAAAGGGTCTGCAGCATCCTAACATTGTCCGCTTCTATGACTCCTGGGAGGGTCCCTGCAAAGGAAAGAAATGCATTGTTCTCGTCACTGAGCTCATGACATCTGGCACGCTAAAAACGTGAGTATATGAGGGATAGAATTTATTTTCCAACATGCTAATTTGCTGACTTTTGAGATTAAGAAGCTGTACAGGAGCCGAATATTAGGACACCAGACCCATGTGAATGAACTGAAAACTATAGGCGTGACTGAAAGGTGTGAAACTGCGTGATGAGAAATGTTCACTGTTAACTCCCACACTTACAGCAGAATTCATTCTGACATTTTTCTCTTGAAGAGCACTGTCAGTACAGATGATGACTCACCTCCAGTTTTTCATTGAAATCTGAAACACACACATGTGTCGTCCTCTTTGCTATTAAACTGATCTGCAGTCTTTCTCATATGTTCCAATGGCCTTTCACGGTACTGTTAAAAGCACCTCACATCCTGGGGTTTCAGTGCTGATTGCAGCTGTGAGTCAGCAAGCGCGTCTGTGTTAAGTACCGTATTTATGTCACTTACATCACCACAAAGGATGAAATGACGCAGAATCATCAAAACTCTCAAAAGCTTTTCTTTCTTTATTTATCTTTTTGGACACCAAACAGTCGAACAAAACTACGTTGGTCCCATTCATGTCATCGAAAATGGCTCGATCATATCAGGGCAAAAGACGCAACGCATGTGGGGTGTCCTGTGAGGTTGCACTGGCAGCCCAGGGGGCCTCTGTGTGTCTGATTTGGATTAGAAAACTTTGAGGGTATCAACACTCTGTTATGTTCATCAAGGTGTTTGCGAGTAAATTTCAGTGTACGTTGTGTGACAATCTGTACATCGATGGCCCGCCAGCTTCATAGGGATTTGTCAGTGTCTGTCTGAAAAGAATGCCTCTCTGACTGTCACTCTACATGCCCTGATTGAATGGCAGCCTCTTTGCCGATTAGAATAGATGTGCATCTGTGTTTGTGAATGTGATTGTTGAGCTCCTGACACAACAAAAGGCTAAACGTGGGGTGACACAGCCTGCGTCATACAGTACATCATGCGACACTGGCCCACCTGCCAGCTGCTGCTGCAGATTCCTCTCATTCCTGACATCATTCAGGAATGACACTGGTCATCAGCCACTAAGTTTAGGTTAACATGACCGAGAGGGAGACAGAAGACTACAGTGTGAGAGGGTTATGCGCAAATATTCAGATGAATAGACAAATAGATACTTAGACATACAGTAGAGTGACAAACCTGTGACCAAAGCACTAACAGCACTAACAAGGACCGTAGCGCCCTCCACTGGAGGACTACAGAAACTTCATACTTTTTTTTTTTCAGAGAAAAAAAAAGAAGCTCTGTAGACACGCTCAGTCCTCAACCTGCGCCCTGCATACGCCATAGAATAAACACACATTTCGAAAATATATTTTTCCAAACTCTTTATGTAACTCCCTACTACCCACTGAGTGAGAAAGGGGAAAAAAAGAAAGAAGAAGAGTTGTATCCCTTTTCTTCTTTTTGAATTATTCACGATTAAATAAAATATTCAGAGAAGACCTTGGTCAGAAAATCCAAAACACTGCTTGTATCAGAAGTGTGTATGCCAAGCAACAATTATATACTTCAAAGTTATAATATAACTAGCAGTGCATGTAGATACACGATGCATACATGATATCAGATTGCAATTCTGGTTACTTTTATTTTCCGTAAATGTGTTTTATTTGTTTGAAATACAGAGAATGCAAAAATGCAACATCGAGTTTACCAGAAGACATTCCCATTTGAGAAACTGGAACCAGTGTGGGGAAAAAAGTTATTTGCAAAGGAATAATTTTATATCAAAATTGTTGCTGATGGACTTTTTGTTGATCATCTCAACAAATGCAGAAAGTGTATCCTTGCAAATTAGGGTTTCTTTATTTTAGAGTATATGCAGTGGATGCATGTGCACTTATGAAGAGGATCAAGGCATCTGAGGGGTTTGGATGTCTTCCAGAAAAATACTCAGAAAGGAGAAGGACTGCTGCACGCTGAAGAGATGGAAAAAGAAAGGGAGATGATGGGAGGGTGGGGGTGGGGGTGGTGGTGGTGATAGGGGAGGAAGATAGGATGGAAATACTTGCCACCATGGAGTGCCCTTGTCTGTGTGCATCTGTGTGTGTAAGACATGTTTATACTGCTGCCATCTTTTAGTTTTGTAAAGGTTTATTTTCGAATGAATACTTATCTGTTCACAAATGATAAAAACTGCATTTACTGCTCATGAGAACCACACATTCGTGTATCTACAAGTGCTAATTTGTCTGCTTGGAATTATAGCATGGCTGAGTGAGTGTGCGTGCTCGCGCGATGCTTTGTTGCAGTGTCACTCTAGCGCTGCATGCCACAGCATTTTCCTTGTCTTTCAACACTGTTCTGACTTCAGAACGACAGAAGAAAGAAAGCAGAGGAGACGGGCGAGGAGAAGTAGCAGAAGGGATGTGGTGTGATTGAGGGAGATATGTGGGAAAGGAAGCTTGTGGAAACTATTTTAGCATGTGCACTTAAGTTATTCACATGCACATTTTAAGGTTTGTTCACTTTAATAGTCCCTACAAAGATTATTTATGCTCTGCGCACTGAAAGCTATCTCCCCGTAAAAAGGGGCTTTTAATGATAAACCATAGAAAAGTGGTTAGAGGATTAGAATTAGTTAGAGGCATATAGAAGACTTTAATTGTTAAAAGTCAGGGTAAAAACTTACTTTGAATAGCTGAAATAAAGTTATGTGCTTAATTAGCCATCCAACTGTTTACACATTTAGGGGGCTGGAGTCTATCCCAGCTGTCGTGAGACAGGACACACCTTGGAAAGATTTAGCCAGTCTATCAAAGAGCTAACATAGGAGAGACAGACAAACATTTACACTCATATTCACACCCACAGCCAATTTAGAAGCACATATGTAACCAGCAGGTCTTTGAACTGTGGGAGGAAACTGTAGAACATGAAGGGAATCCACACAGGCAAAGGGAAAACATGCAAACTGCACAGAGAGAGGCTCCAGGCAGCCTCAGGAATACGTGTAGGATTGTAGAAGAAGTTCAGGATGCAAATATCCAGTGTTTTTCTCTGGAAAGAAGTTAAGTAGAGGTATAAAGTGGCACCAAATGGAAATGCTCAGTTAAGCCCAGCACTCAGTGAGGGTACTTTCCATCGCTCGTTAATGGATGCTTTCTGCTCCGTCAAAGATACTGGGTCACAGCTAAAGGCTGTTGAGCCTCTCTGGCTGTAACACAGCAGTCTGGATGTGGCTTAAGCACACCGCTCTGTAATGCTGTAATGCTCACACAGCGTTGTGTGAGGTTGTTCTTGTCAGTTAGGACAGAGCTGCAGGTGCTGAATTATTAGAGCATCTGGTGACACCGTGGAGCTGACGGTGATGCTGGAGTCAGACTTATCGATGTTGCTCAGCTGTCTGGAAGCAGAGCCGGGCATTGCTCGCTGAGACAGAAACATTGTTTGCAGAGTCAGTCTACAGTTCAGTCAGCTGCCTGTTATTCACCAGATCTATGGGGACATTTCTGAGCTAAGCTTGGATATTGAATTAAATACACTAATTAGATCAAAGCCACGATTACTTAGTTCCTTTGCTTGCTTTAAGGCTGTGAAATTAGCACACCGTGAAGAAGACTCATGGGGCGGTTGATCCCAGGACTATGGCCTGCCTTCTGTGCCCCTGGGTCACATTTGGCACAATACCGAGAAGAGGAAGACGCACATTTCTCTGTAAGGTTGAATTGATTTGCAGTCAGATAGTCGAGACAGACAAATGTTTTCTGAGTGAGTTCTTAGAGCTCTTGGAAATAACAAGAACTACATCTGATTTAATTTAAAAAAAAAAAGTCAATCAAGTGCAGTGCTTTGCTAAGAATAGGAGAAATGTTCAGTGTAGATTTACAGTACTTTGCAGTTTTGCTGTAACAAATTGGTGCGGTTCTGCCTGTATTTCTGTGGAATTTCCTCTTATTTTCCTCCCACATTCCAAAGACATACAAACCAGGTGGACCGACTCAATCACCCATAGGTGTGGATCCGAGTTGGATCTATGATGGCCTGGCAACCTGTCAAAGGGTGTTCCCCTGCTTTCCGCAGGGTGTTTACTGGGATGGGCTCCAAGTTTAGTGAACAGGGAGAAAAATAGAACTGGTGCAGAAGTAGATCTGGCTGTTTTATAAGCAGCGTAAGATATAATCCCGATTCACAGAAGCCGGTGCAGACACCTGTTGCATGTACGTGACAGTAGTCGAAACCTTTTGATTGCCTTCGGAGAAAACAAGTAAATAACAATCTGCGGAATAAAGATAGAGATAATGAGTGCTGGTTGCTCATTGACTCTGCAGCTGCTTTCAGACATTTCTGTGCAGCACTACATGTTTCTGTTGTTTTACTCCTTTATTTGGTTTCATAGCTGTTTGTTTCATAGTTTTTTTTATGCAGAGTAGAGCAGCTGCATGTAAAAAAAAAAGTGATTTTTTTTTTTTTGTAGCTAGTAATTTTTGCACAGTGTGATATTCTGAGAGGCCATATGCTGGCAGCTAGTGTGCTGGGACAAAGGCCAATTGAACAACATTTAAGAGCTGAATCTTCTCCGGTGTGCATAAATGTGACCACTTTCAACAACACAGTTTCTTATGTGAGATTTCTTTGTCCTGCAGCTACCTGAAGAGATTCAAGGTGATGAAAATCAAAGTTCTGCGTTCATGGTGCAGACAGATCCTGAAAGGCCTTCACTTCCTGCACACCAGAGCGCCACCTATCATTCACAGAGACCTGAAATGCGACAACATCTTTATCACAGGGCCCACGGGCTCGGTGAAGATAGGGGACCTGGGGTTGGCCACGCTGAAGAGAGCCTCTTTTGCCAAGAGCGTCATCGGTAGGACAATGCATACACAGGATCCTAAATCCTTAGAAATGCTAAGACACAAAAATGTGGTTTACAAAGGCTGCGAAACTGAAATAACTCCCATCCCTTATTTGTGCTTGCTGCGGCGATAATAACCACTTTACATCCATAGGCACATTATGTACACGCCCACTGCAGATAAATTTTACTGCTTGAAAAATGTCTGATTGTTAAAGTGAACCGCAGGCATGTGAAAAGTGAAACGGCTTCCAAAGAAACTGTTAGTCAGTTAGCATGAAGTTGTCTGGAAATGTAACGGTTAGAAACACATAAACCGAAAGCGCACCGCACACGCACCATGTTTATGACACACACTTGAGCGCGCAAGTTGAAAGAAGAGTCTGCAGTTTTCCCTCATAATAACCTGGGTACCTTTCAGTAGTTTTGTTGCACAGCTGACCGCAGGTATTCAAGCTCTACTCAGACCAAGTATGTGAAAATAAACTCTTCTCTGCACTTGAGACGAGAATGAGAAGCTCAGTAAATCTCACTGCGTCTTTGTAGCAATTAGGCAACCCTCAAGTATTCCAGGCTTCACTTCCACAAACCGAGTCTGCGGCACCACTAAGTGGGTGCATGTTTGAAATTTTAGCCCTTTTATTTAGTAGTATTATCTCATGGTGTGCAAGTTAGGAGCATGTCCTAGCATAAACTACATGTTTTTCTCCACTTTACAATCACCAGGTACCCCAGAGTTTATGGCTCCAGAGATGTATGAGGAGAAGTATGACGAATCTGTAGACGTCTATGCTTTTGGGATGTGTATGCTGGAGATGGCTACCTCAGAGTATCCCTACTCCGAATGCCAAAACGCTGCCCAGATCTACAGACGAGTTACTAGTGTAAGTATGTATTCTCTGCTCAGTCTGTACCTGCAGGTGCATCAGCTGAGAGTGGTAGGAAACCAACTGGTTTATGTTGTATCCAGCGGCCTCGTTTGTTGTTTTTGCCTCTTGTCTCCGTTTTCCGCTGTGAGCCACTCCTCCTAAGCCTTGTTTACTGACTGTATTAACAAGTTTGGCATGAGCTGCAGAAGATCCAGTCATATGATTGTGTTTTTGCCCTGATTAGTCTTATGCTTTTGCTCATGCGCTCTCCCTCCCACACTAATTTGCAGTTTGTCTTGCAAAGGGATAAAAATGAACTGAAAGTCCTTTTCCCAAACATAAATCTGAAATCGAGAGTCAGTCTCTAGTTATTTTAGAGGAATTGACACTTACTGAGAAGCTTTTATTCCACTTAGTTTAATGCAATATTGTTAATTCAACTTGAGCTCTGTCCCATAAACAGTAACGTTGAGAGCCGAGCTGGGGAGAGAAAAGGTCACCTCCATAAATGTCAGCAAAAGCAGTGAGAGTGACACACTGTGCTTAAATGAAACGGTGCATGAGAATAATGTATTTTAATCGCCCGCTTGAGGGAATAAGCCACACCCCCAGCGGGGTGGTAGTGGGAACACTGGTAGATCTCTCAGGTTAAAACAAATGTTCTGTGTTTACTCTTTACTCTGTCCACTTCCAGGTAATAATGGATGTAGACACATACGAGAATTTTAGTTGAAAATGCAACGAATGACAAAAATTGATTTCTATAGTCCAGGGGTGGGGGAACTCCAGGCCTCAAGAGCAGGTTCTGCAGGTTTTAGATGCGTCCTTGATCCAACATGCCTTAAGTCCTCCAGAGGCCTGGTAATGAACGAATCATTTGATTCAGGTGTGATGACCCAGGGTGATATCTAAAACCTGCACGACACTGCCCCTTGAGGCCCGGAGGTCCCCGCCTCTGCTGCAGCCTAACAATATGGTTTTGAAATGACAAACATAAGAAGAAGAAATATTAACAGTTATGTCTGCATAATGAAAGTAATAACATGGGTTTTATGTTATCTGGTTAGTTTAATTATTTATTGAGTTATTTCTGATTGCCAGAAATTACATGTCAAAAACTGTACTGGCATAAATCCCCTACTTTTTTCTTTCCTTCTGCTGGCATCATCCCATCCAGTCAGATTTCACAGATTTCATAACGTCCCTCGTTTTGTAAAGTTTAGTGGACAGTTGGCTGGACAGACAGACAATAAAGCAAATTCAGAGAGGACCAGATGCAGTCACAGGCTGTTTTAAGCTGTTGAGGTCATCACCCCAACACGCACGCACGCACACACACACACACACACACAGAGGCAGATGAGCGCTGTCTCGACTCAGCTCTCTGGATTCTGAAAGCGATGCTTAGCAGATGTGAGGAATTTACTAGAATTCTCTTCTCATTTTCAAAATCTTAATTCAGGACAGAGCAACCAACTTCAAAACAAAAGGCCCGTCTTAGTCGTGGCTCATAAGTCCAAAGCATAAATCTAAAACTGAGGCCAGAATACAAAGAGCCAAAAATCCAGAGCACATAAGGAAATACCTGGTAACAGTACAACAGGACAATAAACAAATGAAATACATATTGCTACTTTATTGAAGGACACAGGACACACTGAGGGCTAATGAGAGGAAACAGGTGAACGCAATTGAGCGTAACAAGGCATAAGAGACAAAAGACTACCAAAATAAAATAGGAAGTGACCTGCTACACCCAGAGTTAAGATCCTGTCACACTTAAACTGGACACAGAAAGACACAAGAGAATGTGTATAAACAGGAACTGAAAGAAAGAACTCAATAATAAGCAAACTGAGACCCAAATGGAATATGAAACAATAAAGCAGAATTCTGAGTCTTACATTGAAAACCCTCGGTCCAGGACCCAGGAGCATTACATTTTGTGTGTGTAATGATTCTTGAAAATGTAATTTTGAATGCTGCTAAAGCATCAGTGCTAAACAAATAGGATGCTCAGTACAGAGGTACTGTCGTTGAATTCGAAGAAGCTTATCATTGGTTACGGATGAGTGCAGCATCCTCTCCAGCTTAAACAACTGCTGCTTTTACCTGAGGAGAGTCGAGCTTGAAAAATGAATAACTTAACCCTTTAAGGCCTATTGGAGTGGGAATGCTCCGTTTTGCGTAACTATTTTTAAAACCCGGTAGAATTGCAACCACATAAACTAGCGCAATCATTTTTTTTGCATATGGAACCGGAGGTAATAACTCATTTACTAAAACTCTAATTAATGTGTGTTTAGATTTAATATAAATTTTAATTTCAGCTGCTTTTAGTGTCCAACCATACAATCCAGTCCATTTAAACTGAAGGGATTTGGATTAGGATTTCCTCCCTGTGATAGAAAATAGTGCCCTTCTTTCATCTTTCAGTCTTTGAATCTCTCATTTTAATTTAAGAAGCTTCCTGGGTGGAACAAACTCAGGCATTATATTTCAGTCCACATGTCCGTCTGGCTCTCTGCCTCTCTTACCTCCCCGTTCTTTGATTGTTTTTTGTTTTTCTTTTCTATCTCACAAAACCAAAATCGCATCCTTACGTAGATCAAACTTTTAAATTATCATAGTGACGCTTTGTTCTGGTTGTTTCTCATGAACTGGACGTAACTGGCCAAATAGCTAATGTCAGTTGTTGTCACGCTCAACATAGTGGCAACGCCAGGGTGCCTCAGTCAGCTGCTTCCTTTCATTTCACTGCCAAATCCATCCAACCAGCTCTCCATCCTCCATTTCTCCCCCTGTCGACCCTCCTCATGAGTTAGTTAACTCCTGATATGTTTTAGCTGAAACACACACACAGAGAAACTCAGCTGACATCTGCAACAAAACAGTGTTAGGCTCACTGCTTCTTGTAACCAGATGTTTATTCTTTCATTATCTGCTGTGTGCAGCAAGCTGCTTCAGTAGCTCCAGTAGCTCCTCCGCCTTTCTTCTGATTGTCTACCCCTCCCAAACAGAAGATTCGAACAACACCGGCTCTTCTTGCAGCCTGAGCTGAGATGACCCTGTTGCTCGCATCCTCTCACTGACTTCACACTGAGCCAAGAGCCTAAAACAGAAGGTTTAGATCAGCCTCAAACGCTCCTCTCAACATTTTGTGGTAGTTTTCCAACAAGCAGCTATCATGTTAACAGTAGTGTATATGATATGAAGAAATGACAAATAAGGATCATGTTTCCACTTTTAAAAAGTTTGGCAGGAAATTCTGTTAATTGTTTCTTTTCTAGAAATAAAAAAAAGGCCCTTTGTATGATTTTTGCATCACTGAAAGGGTGTCAGGAAGATATGTTGGGTATGCTTTATGGCTTACTTTCTTATAGCTTGACAAATTGTGTTGTTGGCATGCTTCGTTGTCCTTCTCATCCTGGAACATTCCTTGCCTCCAATCAGCCTTATTAAACTCAAATCTAGCTTTCTCTCCATCCCTCTCTATCCTTCTTCTCCTTCATCTTCTTCTTCTTCTGTCAGACTTAATAGCATTACTTCCCCTGTCAGTCCTAACTTTGTTTGGCCCTGGAATCTCAGAGTGTGTGTGTGTGTGTGATGGAGAGAAGGAGAGAGAGAGGGTTGTTATGTAATAGTGAACTGGTGGGGTAGCAGGCGTGAAACATGCCAAGAAACAAAAGAAAGAAGGGAAGAAATCTGGACGAGCAGAATGAAGTGGTCATTTGCTGGTTTGTGTGTCTGACAAGCAGCTGTTAGTCAGAGTAGCCTAAAACCTTTTTTTCCCCAAACGCATCAGTCAGTCAGACTTCTTTGACTACTTTCTCGGTAAGTGACAAATGCTGAACTTTACCCCAATTAAATAATAGTAATATAGTAAAAAAAAAAATTCTCTCTCCAATCTTCTTCCTGCTGTTCTGAAAGTGTTTTCTTGCTTCTGTGCAGTTTGAGATTTGCTTGACTCTGATTGTTTTACCAGCCAGTTGCATATTTTTAATCACTGCATTTGGGTGGGCACCTAGGAGGTGCAAGACTGAACAAGAATATATATTCAAATGCTGAAATAAATACTGTAGCTTTTTAAGCGTGTTTTCTTTTGCTGTCTTGTATTTATTAATGAACTGGCTTCAGCTCCCTTCTTGTCTGCGGTCGCATCAGTCTGTTTTGTTTCTCTGTAGTATTATATTGGTTTCAACAAAAGTCCAGCTCATTAGGATGCTTTCTGCTATGCTGTGTGGCTCAAACTAGATGGGATTTCAGACGCCCCTTGTTCCAACTGCAGTTACTTCTAAGTGCTGAAAAATCTCTTACTCTGTAAAACCTGTGCCCTGTCACATTTATATCTGTTTTCCACAGTTTGTGTCTTGTGTACTTAGTTTGTGTCTTAGTTTTCCATTCTTGTTTATAGTTTTTATTTTGAACTTTATTCTTCTTTTCAAATAATTTGAGAGTCATTCCCAGTATTTGTCAGGCCTTGGAGGGGGCTGCCCTTTGGGTTCCTGCTGATTTGTTCTGTTGGTGTGCTCTTAATTGGCTCTGAAAGGCTCCACTTCATTATTTATACCTGATGGGACAACTGGATTTATGTGGAATTTAACCCTGGGTCAAACTATTACTCTCTCACAGTTCAGATAATGCAGTAACACTTTGATCATTCACCAAAATGCACAGACAACACAAATAAGACTTTCTCAACCTAATTTAATGTCACGGGGCTGCTGCAGCAGACCTTGTGTTTATTTAAGAGGACCCAAATTCAGACGCTGAAGGCAGGAATTCGATTGAACAAAAAACAAGCTGTTTGTTGGAGGCCGGACAAGACATGAGAAACGAATACAAAAAAAAGCACACTGAGATAAACTAACTAAACCTAAACCTAGCTAAACTAAAAACCTAGACTGGGAATAAACTAAGATTAACTATGACGACTATGAACATGAACATGAGTCTGAAAAGGTGCATGAGGAGCTATGATGTGGGATAAATAAAAACATGAATATGCACTTGAGCAGAAAGCATGGAAACAACCTGAAACCTGGAGAGCCGTGATAGAAGACAAACAGACGACCCGACAGGGAACAGGAGGAGACAGAGGACTTTTTAAATACACAGGAGGGTAATGAGGGAAGTAGGAACACCTGGGGAGACACAGCTGACACAAATGATCATGACGCCACATGACGAAAAGTAAAACTAAACACACTGAACATGGGAACAAAAGACTTTCAAAATAAAACAGGAAACATGGAGAGACGTAGACATGATAGCACAAGCTTGACAACATAAAACATGCCGACAAGAAACACATGACATACTGGGGAGACACGGAACACAGGGACACATGAGAACATATGAGGAAGACACAAGCATGGGTATAACTAAACGTTAAACAAGGAGGAGAAGACAGGAAAAGACTCAAAAACGGAGACATAGGTGAAACGAAAATCAACTAAATCCTTACTAATAATAACAACACAAGAACTTAACATATTTCCAATAAAACACGAGGAAACAAAAATACAAAATAAACGGAAAATGCTGGGTCACAGACCCAGCCCCTGACATTTAAGTGGTTTAATGTTAAGAAGATGGAAAATCATACCAACAGAAAATGTCTTAGACTTTGGCCACAATAACCTGCCAGAACGACAAAACTATTCACGTTGATCCAAATGCTTCCTTCAGTGTTCAGTTAAGTTGAGATCTGATGACTGGTTGAAGACGAAGCACAACCAAAATAATTGTGACCTTGTGCAGTAAACCTTGCCATTGCCTTTGAAATGATATGCTTTGAAGACAGGGACCAGTTCTGGAACCACACATCTCAAAACTTTGATGTGTCAAAACAGCAACAAGATGGAGTCAGTCTGCAACCAGTCTGGTATCAGTTTGTGCTTGAATGCAATCATTTTGGCAGTTACATGGAGCCTGTTTCTGATAGTACTGCAATTATTTGTGATAAATCACCATGTGTTGCTCTTTACATAAACAGAAATTTGCATTAACTATTTGGATTCAGAGTCCTTCCTGAACAGAAATTCCAACAGATAAAGTGACAAAGTTATGAAGGACATTGATTCAACTGCAAAATGACACAGGCACTTGGCACTAGGCCTTGCTTTTGTATAGGAATGCGACCAGAATACAACCATCTGGTGATAGGTTGAGTTGGGCTCATTGCCCTGTTCCAAAGAGAAACATCACAGATGATTTGTGCTCATCGGTGCAGATTCACTCAGACTGATTGCAATGTGTTGGTAGTCTGTCTGTGTTTGTAAGTTATACAGCACTTATTTGCAAACCTTCAACAATCTGTCTGAGATTGATTGCAGTTGGACCAGAGACCTGTGCAACTGAATTTCAGTCAAAAGTGAGGGTGTTACAGAGCTGCCAGATCACCTCAATATGTCGATCTCGTGTTTAGGTTTTGCATTTAATTGTCATTCTGTATGTAAAAGTGAATAAATGTGCCAACTTTATGGTAAATCTCATCTATATCAGGGAAGAGTTTAATGGTGCTTACACACCATGTAATCTTAGCATTCTTAGCAACTTGAACCTAACAAACTGGGTAGGGTATTTTGTGGATGTAGCTATATGATTTTAACATCTTTTGAATTGATTTTACAAATGTGGTGTTGTATTGATCACTGTGTCATTATATGCTTTGGTTGGTGAGTATATGTAAGTAGCAGCAGATATCACATTGAGAAGTGATCACACTAAATTTCTGGCACAGTCAGAATTTTTCCACAGGCTATTTTTAATTTAATTAAATTGTTCTAGTAACCAGTTTTGAACTGCTTGCAGGAGCCACTGCCAAAGATATAGTCACACTAGTCATGATTTTTCTGGGACAGCCTAAAATTGCTCTTTTATCCTTTGTGTGTGTGTGCTTGTTTGACTTCTCTGAAAGATTCCTTCCCTTCACCGCTCCTCTATTTTTGCTATGTAGGGAGTGAAGCCTGCCAGCTTTGACAAGGTAGCCATTCCCGAGGTGAAGGAAATTATCGACGGCTGCATCAGAACTAACAAGGACGAGAGGTGAGTCACAGACAAAAACCATTGATGCTAAATATGCATCTGGGCTTGGTGTGATTTCTTAGACTGTGGACATTTGCATGTTTGCAAACTGAACAATTAAAATTGCCTTATTTAATCGATTCAATTGTTATTTAGTCTCTTCTTGGGTAGACAGATTGAACCATTAATCCTCTAAAAAAAGGTTAAGGTTTTTTAAAACTCATGCCTTCTTGGTTAGAAATTAAGAAGTGCTCTGTTTTCTCTCCACATGCTGTTTACCTACCAACACTTTCGCCTCTGTCTCTCGTCTTCTGCTTCACAAGCTTAACCAAAGAAACTTTACCTCTCTCTTTCATACTCGATCTTCTTTCTCCAAATTATCCAGATTCCGTTACCATATCTTTTTCATATTTTTCGAGGAAACCGATAACCATTTTTAGCATCGCTGCCGTTTTTTTTTAATAACTACTTTTCTTTTCCTAAGAAACATTTGGAGGCTTCAAAAGTGATTGCACAGTGGTCAAAGATTAATCAAATACCTTATCTTTCCTCTTAGCTCATGAGTTGGGGATCAGCTCACAAGGGATTGCAAGTTTTGAATAAATTGATATCAAGCGGTATCTAGAAATAATTCCAGTTCTCTCTCATTTACGGTATAACTGTCTTCTGTTGAATCTCCAGTGAATATATTGTACTGAGCTTGATCCATCTCGCCTTGTTCCTCTAGGTATGCCATAAAGATTCTGTTGAACCATGCGTTCTTCCAGGAGGACACAGGGGTCAGGGTTGAACTGGCAGAAGAGGACGATGGAGAAATGATTGCTATTAAACTGTGGCTCAGGATAGAAGACGTGAAGAAGCTCAAAGGTAAGGCGTGACTTTATCATTATTGATGACTCCATTATTCACATCGCAAGACAGAATCAGTGTGAAGCAGCTTTTTTTAGTGGTTCAATATATTAAACTGGTCAAAAACCAAAGCGCATGTTTTGTTAGACAACCACTAACAGTACATTAATACTATCGGTAATTGGCTGATTGGCATTTTTTTAACATGTTTGCAGGCAAATACAAAGACAACGAAGCCATCGAGTTCTCCTTTGACCTGAACAAGGATGTCCCTGAAGATGTGGCCCAGGAAATGGTGAGTACAGTGAATAGGAGCAAATCCATCCATTACTCCATTTATTATGGAGTAATGGATGTCAAGGGCAAAAATGATGGATTTTGGACGGACAGAGGAGACATGTGGGAATGAAGAAATAAAAGGTATTGTAATGAGAGATGGAGATTCATTCATATAGGAATGGTGAATGGATGAATGGAGGGTTTTTTTGTTTTCTGTCTCTGTGTGACTTCTCTTAAATCACTCAGGTTGAGTCTGGCTATGTTGCTGAGGCTGACCATAAGACCATGGCCAAGGCTATCAAGGACCGCGTGTCTCTGATCCGGAGGAAGCGAGAGCAGAGGCAGCTGGTACGAGAGGAACAGGAGAAGAGAAAGCTGGAGGCAGAACAACAACAACAGCAGCAGCAACAGCAGCAGCAGCAACACGACACACACAAAGCGTCACACACACAGGTCTGTTGGAATGACGGGCATTGCACTAGTTTGGTGTCTGATTGTCAGTTAAAAAGCACTTTAATAAGTAGTTATTGAACCAGCAGACTAGTTTTGGTGTAGTTTAGTATTCTTTTTAAGGTTTGTAATGAAAACAAACATTTAATTGGACAAATAAAGAATGAGTTGAGGTGGGATTTTGAACTTGATACCACAGGTGTTTCTACCAGGAGGCTGAGGGGTACCACTGGCAGCCGCAAGTGTTTGTTTCTTTTAAATGATTACAACCAGCCAAAAGAGTCTCGAAGAACAGTTCACAGTAAGGATTGGGAGTTACTGTCAGGCATCACCTCCTCTTCTGATGTAGTCACGGTCACAAGAGCGCACTGAGATCTAGGATGTTGTATCTTAGGTTGATCGTTTTTTTTATGGAACATTTCCCCAGAGACCGCAGTATGTAAGTCTGTACTTTAAATACAGCAGTGGGAGCCTTTCACTTGTCAGACACAGAAACGGGAGTTTTGTTCTTATTTTGCTTCAGTTTGACCCTCTCCTGTGCATGCTTGTCTGCAGGCAGAGACCGAGGAGACCGAAGTGGAGCAGCACCAGCTTCTCTATCAGCAGGCGAGCATCTCACACACATGTAAGTACCCAGATAAGGAGGTCTAGTCCAAATAGATCATCGATCATCATATTCTGCACAGTTTCATGTTTGCCCACCAAGGCCAAGTTTTCTAGCATCAAGTTTAAATGTATTTATTCAAATCGGGAGCAGCCATTCTTGGTTCACTTTTCAAATTCGAGACAGTATTAAGAGTCGGGCGTTAGAAAAATTGACTCCAGTAAAAAAAATCTGTTTCTGTGTCCCTCTCAGCTGAAGGAGGCGTGGACAGTGGCCAGGGTTCCTCTGTTTTCTCCTCAGACTCCCCCCACCTGGGTCAGCTGACCATGTCGTACAGCTGCCCCCCTTCTAGCCAGCCTCCTTCCCAGCCCCAGACCCCCTATCCCCCTACCCCCTCTGCTAACCCCCAGCAGCACCCGGGCTACGCCCAGCCGCCGCAGCCATTGGTAAGTGGAGGTTTCGTTCAAATGAGTCACTACACGTGACAGTCATGCCACATCTGTGACAGTTAGAACGTTCTCAGTGCTCACAGATGTGATTAAACATGACTCGTCAGTTTGCAGTGAGCGCTGTGTTGGAGTGGGAGTGACTTGGAATGAACTTTGCGGTGTTTGGAAATGGTGTGGGGAATTATAACTGCCTGTATTTATAAAAATAAAAGAATGCAGATAATGGGCTTTTACTTAAAGATGGTAACTTTATTCTTCACTGAGGCATGCAACCTTCAACATTTAACCCAGTTTGGCACTTTGTCCATCAATATTTCAGCCAGTTTAATCCGTCAGTAAGGTCAAATATAGTCAGATGTTTTATGTCTGTTACTCAGTCAACCAGCAGACCAGCGTAGCACCATATGTCATCATCTGTGCCCGTATAGCCACTCACTTCTCTTGTATCTTGGATGTCAGTGCGTACTCTCTTTATTTCAAACAAAGCATCATGCATCGCTCATTAATGACCGTTACGACCATTCTTCTCCGTCTTTCAACCCTCCTTTCCTGTCCTCATGTCTTTATAATTTTTCCGTTACAGTTATGAATTTCTTTTTTGCAGTAGTTGTCATACTGTTATTCCTCTCTGTTTGGTGTCTTTCATTTGTTTTATTCATTCATAGTTGTGCACATCTTTTTGGACACACGTCAAACAGGCAAAAATTGTAACATGAAAGTGTCGCGATCACTCACAGGTCATTATTTATTTACAATACATTAGGTATTTTTTCTCAAGGAACTGACGTGATTTTATGCTCTTTCTCTTAGTGGCCAAGATTTATATCTAGGTTGACTTATTTATGGCTGGAGCATATGAATCACATTCCTTGTTAAAAGTAGTCGTAATGGAGAGGTGGAGGTTTTAATTTTAGTTTTCGGCATTACACTCGATGCCCTTTGGTTCCTATGCCCTCGTCTGACTGCTAAATTACCAGCATTCACATTGACTGAGACTGTTGTTGTTCACCTAGATGTAGACCGATTGATTATATAATTAAAAAATGCCTTTTTAAGGCTTTCTTTGAAGGTCAACTGAATTTCTCAGGAAGCTTTCTTTTTTTTTTTTTTTTTTAAAACCA
>VURO01048528.1:21383-32010 GCA_015108175.1 Pelvicachromis taeniatus
GTTCTCTATAACTGCTGTGGTCTCTGTTTAAGTACCTTTTCTCGTGCTTTTTTTTTTCTTTTTGTCTTTGTTTTTCATGTTGGCCGTTCCCTCTTCCATCAACCCTCCCTGGCCTGCAGCCTGTGTCGCACCACCGTCGATGTCGTAGCATGTCTGTTTGCGTTCCCCCTTCCTCCTACTCCTTTTCTCACGTTCCTCCACCCCAGGTTGTTCCTCCAAAACAGCCCACCACACCTCCAGACCTGTCCTCATCCCCTTACACCACTTCCTCCTCATGCACACCTCTCACATCAGAGAGGGACACATTCACTAGGTGCCTTTCCAAGGCCCTGGAGACAGTCCTGCCCCTTCACTCTGCCTCTTCTCAGCCCAGGGCCAGGCAGCGGCGGGCCAGCCTACCTGCCCTGTTCTCAACCCCTGTAGGTTCACAAGCGATAATTGGGCCATAGTGGTGGAACCACAGAGGACGAGAGAGTAAAAGATGATGGACATGGACCACATTGAGTCTGAAATGAAGCATTTAGAAAAATGCAAAACTGCATTATTGAAAAGTTCCCAGTGACGCTGCATATGGAAACACAAAATGACACCTTGCACATACTATTAACTGACACAGTTTGTTTCATGCTCACTACAGTGCTGATTATTTTTCTTGGTTTTACGATTTAGACATTTTTCTGGTTTAAGGGACCAGGATAAGGTCCTGTGTTGATCTTAAGGAATCTACATTTGAACTATTAAATATAGAAAATATGCAAAATCATTGCTTCAGAGAAATTCAAGAAAAGTTAAAATGGTGAAAAGCACATTAGCGCTACTTACCGTAAGTTCTCAAACTTCCTGTAAGATATAGGGTGACAAGCCTGTTTCATACAAGAATACGTGTGCACGTTATGAACATTACCTGTACTGAGATATAAACACTGCTCCACTGCTACAGGAACAACCTGTTAGTTGACAGCCTGATTGTAAAACCCTGATTATAGAGACTGTTAGGATGTTATAAATGGTTGCAGGAGTCCTGTCAGGACCTGTAGTGACCTGTTGCTAACTACAACTTTTAATTTAACTCTCAGGAGCACAAACACTGGAAACCTCATCAGATGTCTACATCGATCCATTTTGAAGCCTATACGAAAAATAATAATCACAACAATGAATCTCTATCTAGGATCTCTATCTAAAGTGGAATAAATCACCAATCAGTAATCAATCACATCAAAAATGTTTTGTACTATATACGGATATTGACTCAGTAGCTGACCTCTTCATCGTTCACACAGCCACATCCACCCAGTTGATTTTTTTCATTTAGATTTTCAGACTCTTTGGTGAGTCTTTGATTCTAGACATACGTCTCTATAAAACTCTCTCTGCCTCCACTGGCCACCGCATAGTCCTATTAAATACGCAGTGATTGCACTTCACTTTAACCCTGCTCTGTAGTCAAATGCTCTAATAACATGTGCATCCTGAATCAGGAAAACTGGTCCTTTTACAGCTATTTGACATATAAAAACAATACAGGATGTTCTCATAACATGCAGAGACAGTGAAGATGTGACGTAGGTGATACTTGAAGAATCTGTGAGAAGACACTTGCACTTTCTGGAAAGTGTTGCAGTCTTACCTTTTCTTGCAAGCTGCAGCCGGCAGGTTAAAAGGTCAACATTTTGCAGAGATATGTTTGAAAAAAGGGCAATTTTCCTGATTGCAGATGCATTAGGATAATGTCAACTGTTGAGACAACCTTTCCTCTCCTTGCGTTTTATAACTCACTTTCTCCACCTGTGTCAGTGTGTATCTGTCCTTTTCTGTCTTGTACCTGAGTGGTGTTCCTGTCTTTGTGCTGTAGCTGTGTGTGACTTGATCTGTCTATTGTAACCATTTTGCTGTCTCTTCATTACCAGTTTAGTTCATTTCGTTAAACAGCTTTTAATCACATATTTTCCTTTAAGGGTAGAAAGTGACCCCCGTCCCCCCACTCTTTCTTTTTTGTTCTTTGAAATTATGCTCTTTTTCTCCATTTCATTGGGCCTTTACTGTGGTTCTGTGTCATTCTCTCTGAGTGTCATTCTTAAATCCATTGTATCTCACTGTCACAGCAGCATTCAATGCCACACCCCTTCAGCGGAGGACCAAACACAGGAGGAGGAGCAGGAGGAAACATCCCTCTTCCAACTCTCCCAGACCCCCCGTCTATTTTCTTCCCCTCTATCCCTGAGCGTCCCATTTCCTTCTCACCTCCTCCCACTGGGCCTCCAAAGGCCTACAACACTCAGAGACGCAAGAGCACTTCCATTCTCGAGGCGCATACCCGACACTTTCAGCCTGCGTACCCTCGTTACGGGAGCAGCCTCCACCCTTTTTCTGGCATGGAGGGTGTTGAGGCTCCTTCTCTCTTCATGGTTAATCCTGGTTTTGCAGCGGCTGCTCAAAGACTTGGTGTTGGGGAACCCCTCCATCTCCCAGGACAATCTGATCCAAGTTTGTATGGGTTCAAAGACATGAGAGCAGAGCACGAGGAAGCAGTGAGGAGGCTCAGTCTAAATCAAGCAGCCTTATTGGACCATTATGAAGCAATGGCATATGGAGGCTATCCAATGACTGCACACCAGCTTTTCCATCAGCAGAGGCAGGCAGCAGCTGCAGCTGCTGGTTTGGGTTTTGATCCTGGTCCTCCATCTCAAGCAGGGTTCTTACATCCTCATATCCTGCAAAGAATGAGTGCACACAGTCCAATACCACCACCCTTACCCCCCATGAGTGCATCCACAGGTGGCTCTATGTCTTCTTCATCGTCCGAGGGATGCTATCCTCTACAGCATGCTTCCTCATCCTCCTTTCCTATTTCTGCTCCTCCAGTAATGGCCGATGCCCCGCCACCTCCCGGAAGTGTTTTTGAGTTTCATTTAGCGGCAGCTGCTGCAGCTGCAGCCGCTGCTGCAGGAGATCCAAGCCTCCTGGCATCCAGACTTTACCGGGCCAGACGAAGTTCTATGGATCTCCCTCTAGAGGACAGCCCTGGGACAGGATCCAGTGGCTCCGGCACATATAGTCGTCTGCAGCCAGTGACAGAAGAGCTGTACTCTTACATGAGTCCAGAGCTCCCTTTACCTCCGGGAAGTCTCCTCCTTCACCACACAGGTTTGGCTGTAAAGGACAGAAGCCCCGAGCCTTCTAGCGACTCTCTGACCTCCTCTGATGCCGGAGAGTTCCAGTCACCACCTCCGCCACTACTTCCTTCTTCCTTCGAGTCCTCAGCTGCTCAGTCCATCCCTCGCTCGTCCTCCACTGCGCCATACGATTCACCAGGGGGAGTTCTTCACGCAGATCCACAGGGCCATCCGCCGTCATTGCAGAACTTTCTGCCCACCACACCATCGTCTGAGCTCCTGCTTGGGGGGTCGTCATCAAATCAGCTGGAGTCTCTGATGCAGAGCGCCTGGGCCCGGCACGGGGGAATGGTGCCAGCTCAACCCGATATGACATACCACGAGTCACTGCTGGCCATGCAGGCCGCTAACCCCCCTCTGGTACAAAGTTTAGAACTAAAAACCACACCTAGACCTCTGGGTCAGTTACTAGTTTCAATTTTGAAATTTATACCAAAATCTAACAAAAAAAAAGGTTTTGATTGATGGTTATAATGTAATTCCTGAATTACGGTATTTTCTGCTTTTGATTATAGATTATTAACAGCACACACACTGACAGTTTAATTAAATATTATCCTTTGCTCTAGGATGCTCTATAATTCTTTCTAACAATCTTGTTCTTGAACCCAGTAGCCAGTAAATAATTGGAAGATAGTTCTGCAGTTGTGGCAAAAGAAGTTGAATTTGATTGGTACTCTGACCCAGAGGCTGTTCCACCAATCCCTGTTGTTTTTTTCCCTCCATATTTTATTTATGGTGTTTTGTTTTTTTTTTCTTTATGTCATCATGTAGTCTTTGTGATTTAATCCCCCCTTTCTGACGTACAAGCATCACAGAGAGTCTGCCATCGTAATGTCTTCTTCTTCAACAGTGTTGAAAGAAAAAAGGGTGATTCTTTATTTTTCACATATTTAGTTAAAAACATGAAACCAGAAACATTTAATTTGAAGTTTGACATTATTAGGCATTATTTTTTTAGTCAGTGGATAATTACGTTGAAAGTAAGACTCTTTGGGACACTCTCTGGTGTAAAAGCTTTATGAGTCGAGTCTAAGCTCCCTTCTTTTCTGTGTTTATGTTGTGAATTTTTGGTGTTATCAGTAAGTAATATTTTGTCTGTATGTTCATATATGAAAGTATATGAGAAATGTGTGTTTGTGCTGGTATACTGTGTCTACGGTATACTTGAATATATGCTCATACAAATCCAAAGTCAGTTTGATCTGGAGTTCAGAGTAGCTACAAAGGTGTACATGAAGAAAAAAAAAAAGCATCTTTAAGACGTCACCAATCAGTGCATTTAGTATAATTTTATAAATTAATGTCTGAATTCACATAAAGCTGTAAGACTTTGTTGATTTGTATGCTTAAACACACAGAAACATACAACAAAACCAAAGGAGGCTTAGACAAACCAAGCAATGTAACCATGCAGAGACGTTCATCTGTGCGTTTCAGATGTAGTTGTTGCGTGTTGGAAACGCTAAACAGCTTGGCTTCGAGCCAGTTCTTTAATTTAACATATTATGTTATCATTTCCTGCCCGCAATGAAAATCAACTTCCTACACAGGGTTCAAAGGTCACAGCTGTTCTTTAAACCCTTAGAACGCTGACATTCTTCTTTCTTTTATTCTTTTTCATTCGTCCATCGGTAACTCGTTTTTTGTTTGTTTTTTTCATTTCATTTATATTACGTTCTTGGTCTTTTTAGCAATGTTATTTATGAAATATCACATACGTGCAATCTCTTATGTGTTTGTGTTACTCCCTGTAATGTTAGAGAAAGCTAGGTAGTCGTACATGTGGTGCAACATACCATACTTGCGTAAGCTTTCCCCATACTTTCTCAGGATGAGCTTCACGACAAGCATACAGTTGTTTCCGGCCTTCTTAGGGTTCATTCAGTGGATTGGTTGTAGTCATGTCTGTGCCGCTGTGGAGTATTTTAAGAATTCATTAGTACAGTAAACGCAGGAGCCTGTCAGGGTGATGCCCATCTTGAAATTAGAAGGGTTGAAAATCAAGTATACTGTACAAATGATAACTTGACTCAAAAGAAAGTCTGGGTCATTTCAAGTGAATCAGACTTTCTGTCATTGCTTTTTTTTTTTTTTTTTTTTAAAAAAAAGAAGAAGAAGAAGGAAAAAAAGCATTGTCGGAGTCAGAGGTAGGGCCATGACAGGTCATATGGCGTTAGGATGAAATCTGAAAAAGCAGCAAGTGCTTTAAAACATCATAGTTTATTTATAGTGAGTATTCCAATTTTTACTCTGTGCTTTGTTGGCTATATAACACCTTTTTATTATCACTATTAATGACTTAGGTCCTGACCTGCATGTAAAATAAATCCTACTTACACCCTGCCTAACCCCAGTGCCGTGCCCCTACTGTTGTCCGTGCTATACTACAAGCTGCGTATATGCATACATTAGATATCAGTGTGCATATATCTGTCGTCGGATTAGAGTGTACGTGTGTGGTGCATGTGTGCATACACAAGAGGAAGATCCAGATTAAAATGATTACTAGAGAAGAGCAGAACTACCTTGTGTTTGTACTCATGCATTTGGATCCAAAAGCTGCAAACATGTTCTAATTGTCTTTTTCTCTCTTTTACTCTCTCTTGTCCATAATCTCTCTCAATTTCTCTCCTCCATCCTCCATTGTTTTGTCCTACGACGTTGCATCTCGTCCTGTCTTTCCATTTTTCTGTCTTTCTTTCTCTACATCTGACTCTTAACAGCAGACTCAGGTGTCCTCCCCTCAGCCAACTTCAGGACCCCCTTTGGTCCCTGCCAGCACACAGCCACCACCTTCTGGGACCTCCCAACAGGTAGGCATTGTTTTTAGCATTCTTTTCAATTCTTGGTGTTTTGGCCACCTCCATATCAGTTATTGGGCGATAGATGTCAACAGAAATGTGGAAATTTATCTGCTCAAGCTTTATTTGGAGCTGCAACCTGCAAAAAAACTCAGGGCCACAGTTAAGAGACCCAGTTTAGTGAGTTCAGTTAGAAGAGGTGGCCTTTCTCACAGCTTGTGTTGACTCAAATGTAGCTCAAAGTGGACCACTCCCAACTACAAGAGTGAATTTAGCTGCTCCCCTATTTCCCATGGGGTGGCCAGAGTGTTCCACACATCTGGTCATTGATCCCAGTTATCCCCATTGCCTTCCTGTCTTGAACCAGTTTGTTTTGTGTGTAAGATCAATGTGTTAATCAGTACACTGTGCGGCCCCGCATCCCTGGGGACACACTGGAGCCACATGCTCCAGAATGCAGACACATATTTTTTTTGGCAATTTGCTAAATTAATCATTATGTTCGGTGTCAAACACATCAAGGGTATTTTTTTAATGTAAATATCTCCACTATGTTTCCTCTCACCCACGTTTCTCTGTTTGTCCCTCTCCAGGTTGCCTCATCTAGCCAGAGTAGCACATCACTTCAAAGCCCCACACACACACCTCTGCCACAGTCACCAGCACAGGTACAGTTCTAGTTGTATATCTTAAATATATATCTATATATGTTTTGTTTTTTAGTTAGGACTCTTTCTTTTCAAAGAGGTGCCATTCTAGATAGAGTACTTTAATATATATCATTTAAATATTATTATTTATTAGGAATAATAAATAATAATTATTTATTATTATTATTATTATTAGGAATCGCTACGAAGTTGTTCTTTTAACATTTTAATAGTACAGTGATTGTGGGTTAAAAGGGCATACTGGATTGGCTTAGATTGAAGTGTTCCTAATTGTACATGTGGATGGTGATAGGTCTCTTTAGAGGTGCCTGATGGCTCGTATATCTGCATTTATCTTTAGTCACCTACACACTTATGCATATAATATGACCGCTCACCCATATATTAAATTCTAATCTGAAACAAATCTACTACTTTTAAACACAATTCATTCACAATTCACACGATTCATAATAGTGTCCTTATTTCATCTCAGGGCTAGAGTAGAAGTTGCCGTTAGTCCAAGGAGCTTGGAAAGAAAAGCGTCTGGACTTCTTTAAGTTGCTTGGAGACGTTTCACCGCTCATTCGAGAAGCTTCTTCATTTGACCCCAGGAAATTCACACCTCGGCTCGTGTGATTAGGTAGAGGGTCAATAGGGGGTCCATGTCCCTCTTGGGGGGCACTCTCATAAGGCTTAAATCTGGGACTCTCCATCATTTGACCTTAGAACTGAAG
This sequence comes from Pelvicachromis taeniatus, assembly GCA_015108175.1. Taxonomy (NCBI): domain Eukaryota; kingdom Metazoa; phylum Chordata; class Actinopteri; order Cichliformes; family Cichlidae; genus Pelvicachromis; species Pelvicachromis taeniatus. The sequence continues at coordinate 28,751 of VURO01048528.1, forward strand.
ACGCTTCTCGGATAAGAAGTGAAACGTCTCCAAGCAACTTAAAGAAGTCCAGAGGCTTTTCTTTCCAAGCTCCTTAGACTACGATGACCTGGATGACTGAGAACCTTCACAGACAAGTTGCCGTTAGCGTTTCCTCTTTTCTGTACCCGAATACCCAGAGACAAATGCACATCTGTGGAAATGTAGTTAGGCCATAAAACCTGCTGTTATTGAGTTATTTTTCTTGTTGCACGTTCTGCTTTTTTCACTTTTCTTCTGTTTTTCTTTCCATTCTCCGACTTGCTCGTGGGCATGCTGCCTGTGTTTACCACCGGGTTTGTTTTTTGTACTTTTACATCTCCGCTTTTACATGTCATTGTGTTTGTACGCCATGTGTTTGTGTGTTTAGTTTTGTGACTTAAGTCCATCGCCCAGTTTAGAACACCTTTATCTTCTGTACCAAGCTGCTCAGCTAGCTCTGTCTCAGGTATTGTTTTAATTGACACGACTGTAAGTGGCTGTGCTTGTGTGTTTCTGTCCTCACGTAAAACTGCGATGTGTTTAATGAATCCTTTGAACATAGACCTTTTGAAGTAAAGCTGTGTATTCTCCTGACAATGCATCTTTGTTTACCCCACATGCTCTCACTAACCACCTTACTAAAAGCATGGACAACAAACACATGAGCATGGAACTGGAGATGGGCAGTATTTCCAATAATAGTTCAATATTTGCTTTGGTATTAATGTTAAGTCAATATTTTGTTGGAAAAAGAATGTTGTTTTTTTTTCTCTGTACACCGCTGCAGTGGGTTTTAAGTAAAGCAATCAATATGTGATTGAAGTGCAGACTTTTAGCTTTAATTTAAGGGCTTTAACAACAATTTTGCATTAACTGTTTAGAAATTTTACCTATTTTTATACACAAGCCCTGATTATCAGATGCTCAAAAGTAATTGGACAAACAGACATCATTTTAAATATCTGGATTGTTTGTCTTTGAAGTGGATGACCTTAACACTAGAGCCCATGGACATCACACATGCTGTGTTTCCTTATCCATCATTTTAGTACAATTTAACTTTGATTTCATCTGTCCAAAGATGTTCTTTTTCATAACTGTGAAGAGTCTTTGACACGTTTTCTGCCAAAGTCCTTATCAGGCCTTCTTGTTCTTGAGGTGAAACCAGTGGTTTGTACCTGTTTGAAGCCTTTGTATTTCCATTCGTGAAGCAACCACTTGATTGTAGATTTTCACAATAACACCCTCTTTGAGGGTGTTTTGTTTTTGTTTGTTTTTTTTAGGGATCATAAACTCTGTCATCACCCACCTTAGTTTTCTTCAGTGGCCTTCAGGCCTTTTGGTGTTGCTGAGGTCATCAGTGTATCATTTTTTAAAAGAATGCACAGGATGGTTCATTTGGCCACTATAAAGTTTTGTCTCTCTGAAAGGTTTATTTTAGCTTTTTAGTCTCTTTTAGTCTTTATGTCTTCCCTCATTTACACTAAAATCTTTTTGGGACACTGTGGCCACTTCAGGTATTATGTCTCCTTTATTTGTCATGAAATAACAATGAAACAGGTCTCTCCTGGCCATGTTTGTCAGTCCATTATCTGGTTATTTTTAGCTTCTGGAAATCAGGGACGGTGTATAAAGTGGTTATAATTGCTACACAATTAATGCAATACTTCTACAGAAACTCTGCACTTGAATCACATTTTGGATATTTGATTTTAAAGTCCACTGTGGATGTGTACAGAGGCGAAACTACAAAAATTGTCGCTATCTAACAAATTGTATAGTAAAGAATTATAAACGGTAACAAGTCACTTATAATTTAAAGACAAAATATGGAATTTAAATTTCATAGCATGGATACTTCCATCTGCAAAATATTTCAGTCTTTTAGTTTTACAGTAATGATTTCACTTTTTAATTATTTTTGAACCTTGTAGTAAAATTTTCATTGTTTCAAACAGTGAGATTGGCCACTTAAACACACCATTAACCAAACTGATCGCTAGTTTTTTTGTATAAAACAATGAACATGGTATCTTTGCCTTTTTGTAAATGTGTTTTTCTAATTGTGTAGATTGAAACTTTGGGTAAAAGACAACAGATGATTTGAATATTTAGCAATATTTTTTGTTTTTGTTTCTGTACCTGTGAAGTTTATTTTCCCCATTTTTGTAGTTTTTATTTTTACTGTATGTCTTTTTTATAACACACGACATCAAAAACAGCACCAAACAGTAGGTAATAATATTTATCCAGGACCTTGGATCGTAAAGACTGAAAATAGAAAGCTGTTTGTGTTTACAGTGTTTCCATATCTTGACTCTTCTGATTTCAGTTCATGGGTAATATTTGAGCAGGTTTTTAGTCTTCTTTTCCCATTTGTGACGTGGTGTTGAGTGTGTTGCCCATCTACATGTAAAGTTGTATTGCACATTGTCTGTAGGGTTTGTTCTGTTGTTGCATGGTCTTACAGCAGTGTGTGTATCACTCAGCTACGTGTTGCTTGGTTTCAGAGCTTGGGATGTCCTTACTAACAGGCGTGATGTACGGTTCTGTTGTCTTGCTTGGACAAGTTTTTGTTAAGGTGTGAAACATGTCGGTAATGTGTTGGTAAACTGTGGATGACTCGATCCTTTTGGCGTCTTTATTTTAATATGATTTATCATGGAGACCAGTGAAGACCCAGATTCAGTCAGTCCATGCTTGTCATGTCTGATCCCTGGCTGGGTTTTTCTACTTGCTTATCCCCCCATGACTTTGCTCCCGTCCTTTTCTCATCTTCTTCTCTTGCTTATCTTCTTGCTTCTCTTTTCTCCTTTCTTTTCCTTTTCCCTCTGTTCCTCCTTCCTTCTCAGCCCGGTGTAACTCCACCTACCTCTACCGTTCCTTTGGTGACCCTGCCTTCTCCGTTGCCGTCTATTGCCGTCATATTGCCGAGTGCGGCCGTGGCTCCCCCTCCCTCTCCTCTGCCAGTCCCTGTTGGGGTGGTGCCTACTATTGTTTCCCCTCCTCCTCCTACTCCTGTGCCTCAGCCTTTGGCCACAGTGGTGCCAATCATCAGTGTAGTCAGCGCCCCGCCTGATACCCCCATGGAAGCCCCCCCTCAGGTACTGGTTATAGATGGTCAAACCCACCAAATATGAATGAAATGAAAATTTCCCCAAATTTTAAAAATCTTGACACTCATGCATAAAGTTTTTTTTTTTTTTTTTTTTTTTTTTTTTTTCTACTTATTTAGTATTTTAGTATATACATTATCCCCG
>VURO01048528.1:48185-67452 GCA_015108175.1 Pelvicachromis taeniatus
ATATATGTGTGTGTGTGTGTGTGTGTGTATATATATATATATATATATATATATATATATATATATATATATATATATATACACACACACAAACACAAAAAAAAAAAAAAACAATATATACACACACACACACCCACAAAAATTAGTGCTGTCAACGTTAACGCGACTTAACACAGTCATCATGATTAGCGCAATTACAATTTTTAACATACTCAACCCGTCTGGAGAGCAGAATGAACAAATTTTGGACAAAGTGCCTGAAATGCGTTGACAGAGACATTTCAGGGATGTTGAGTCAGTCTGTCCTCCAGATGGGTTCATTTTTAATCGCGTTAACGCGTTTAAGCTGCATTAACGTGTTAACACTGACAGCACTAATATATTTATGTATATTTATTTATTTTTCTGTTATCACTCTTTCTTGGGGTTTGAAGTGTTTTCTTTTGTTTTTTCTTTCTTTTTTTTCTTTTTTTACATCATTAAGTTTAAAATGTGAATTAAATATTGAACTTTTTCAGGGTAAGAGGAGTGCCAAACAGCTGCAGCAGACTTCGGTGCAGGGACACAGCTATGAGGTTAGTATTAAAAACAGCACATCACATCATTTCTGCACTAAACTCTTAGAAAAAAAAACAAATAGCTGTTTGATTCCTGCCTGCTTCACTACATCCAGATTTCTGGATGGTTCATTATTGTATTCCCTTAACAACTAACTGGTTTTCTGTGCTGATCTTTTGGCATTTAATTAAACGCATCATTTTGGATCATGTGCCATTTAAAAACACAATGAATAAAAAAGAATAACATAAACCTTGAATCCTGCTCAAATTTACAAGTTATATATATTTAATTCCTACTGACATGGAGCAAATCTGCTGTGTTGGCGGTGCAGAGAATAACAGTTTGTTTAACTAAGATAAATGTTACATGGCTGTATTTTTTATTTTTTTTTGTCTACATTTTAAGCAGGCCTGGTTAATAATAAATTTTAACTCTTTGAAGACTTCTTTACCTAGCACAGAGAACTAGAATCAAATTATTTAGGAGATAAATGCATAATTTTGAATGACCTTTTGTCACCTCCTCCCCTGCAGGTTATCCAGTCAGCCAGTCTGGGCAGGAAGTACTCTGCTCCCAGTCAGCTGTGTCCCAGCAGCATAGGTGGTTCAGCCCACATCCCAACAAACTCCAGCACCGCTACCTCTCTGGCAGCCCGAAAGGGCTCCCTATGCCACCCTCCTGCCTCCTCCACTCCACCCCAACCCCAGCCTCCCCAGTTCATCCACTACACCCCAACCGCTGCCTATAGTGCACAATGGTCTGGTCCGGCTCACAGCCTGTCCACCCCACACCAAGCACCAACACAGCCTCTGCTGGTCAGTACTTCCCAGCCCCTGGGCCCCTACCCCACGCCACAGGGCCAGATTCCAGGGCAGGGGCCACTCCAAGCTTTCCATCTGACCAATACCCTGCAGAAATCAGTCAGTAACCCGGGAGGACCCAACTTGAGGACCACGTAGGGTTCACAGTGAGGGCCGGTTTAAATCGCGGCCTGAGAGGACTGGTGTGAAGTAGAGTGTTCATCGCTGGATTGACTAAAAAGTGTGAATTTTTTTTGCTGGTCTTTTTTTTTTGGGAGGGAGGGGGTAGGAGTTAAAATGTGCATGAGAAGCCATCAGAGAAAAGAAGTGCAGCCTTTCTGCTGTGGGCTTGTAGCAGAAGAAAAAGACTCAGAGTACAATGATAAAAGGCCAAAGAGGTTCTGACAGGGTGTGTGGGCTTGCTGTCAATAACTGTCTGCATGTTTGCTCTAATGGCTGGTTTACACTTGTTGGATTTCACACTCTGCCATGAATTAACATATCTTTACATAATGGATTAGCGAGTTGTGCTTACTAGATAGAAGATGTTACATCAGGCTCAGGAGGAAGAATGTGGTAGCCAGCTCTTCAGTTCCTGCTGGTACTGATTATAAGGCCTCTGCTATCCATGTTTATCAGTCTCTGCTAGAAATCCCAACAAAACAACGCATTTCTTCCATTGGGGGTGAGCATTGCTAGTCCTCACATTAACAGATACTGTTGCTTAGTGTTAAGAATCAAAATCATCAGTGTTTCTGACAGCAGTTATCATCCTGAAATCGAAGGATTACAGGAGGAGATGTAAATGGCAGCAGATAGAAGGGTGAGGTGAGAGCAGAAGATGCGTCCGCATAACTCTAAGCGAATGTTTCAGGAAGTCGTTCGGAAGTTGGAGAGCCTTCCTAACCTTTAAAAGCACAAAGCGAATCAAGATGAAATCAAACACATATCGAGACTAGATGTAGCCAGCATCTCCACCATCTTCTCCTCCCCCTCCTCACCCCTCAGTGTGACAAAGTATTCACGCAGGTAGAGAGAGATGGAAGCGGGAAAGCCCTCCATCAGCTTCCTGTTTCTGCTCACTTTATGTCGATGGAGGTCCCAAACGGGCAGAACAGATGCTTCTGCACACAAACGCCTCCATCTCTTCTTTCGTCCCTCTCTCTTCACCTCCCTGTTGCCATTTGAAGCAATAACAGCAGAAACCTTTTAGAAGAGGACAAAAAAGCCCAAACACAAGAGAACTCAGTGTGTAAAAGTGACCTTGTTATCAAAATAATATCCATGTACAGTTTGTGTCTGCTTTTTTTTTTGATTGTCGGCTATGATGATTCCATTTTTTTTGTTTGTTTGTTTGTTTGGTTATTTTTGTGTCCTTGGGTTGGTTTTCTTGGTGCCCCCCCCCCCCCCCCCCCCCCCCCCCCCCCCCCCCCCCCCCCCCCCCCCCCCCCCCCCAACTCTCCACCCCAGCTAGCAATCTGACGCATACACATTCACACACCCGCGCAATTCTTGTGACATTCATACGAATACACAAAGCGCGTGCAGTCATTCACAGACTCATGTAAATACACTCACGCGTTGTTGGAGGTGTAGCAGCTGTCAGATTCATGGGCCTCAGTTCTTAGTGTCATAATTAGGTCGGTTTCAATATCGGGGTTGAAATGCAATGTACATTATTGTCATAATTATTGTTGTTAATGATTGTTCTATTTAAAAAGAAACAAAAAACAAAACCGTGTTCTGTCAATGGACCTGTTATATGTGCACATCGCTGTATGATGTGGAGACACTGTGATTATTGTTGTTTGTTATTAGCAAATGTTGTTGGACAACATTAGTTTTAGGGTGAGTTTAAAAACAAAAACAAAGCATATGTGGAATTGTTTTTTGGGGTCTTTTCGCTTTCAATTCACAGCTTTCCACAAATTGACTTTATGGAGATCGGTAACCTCTCTGTCTCTCTCTCTCTCTCTCTGTCTGTCTGTCTTTTTTCAATAAGCGTCCTTCTGTCAGTTTACTGAGGACACACTTCCAAACCAATGCCTTACCAACAACTAATCAACCGCTATTTCAGGTCATCTGTATGAACTGGGTGAATTGAAAGCCGAAACTGACCTGAGTATAAAGACAAACCGGAGTGAACGCCAGGATAGTGGATATTTAGATAATAAAGTAAAGCTAGCTATTTTTTTTCTTATTACAGTACTTATCCATCAGACACTTTAAATAGCCCTCCTCTTCCCTTTCTCCCCTGGTTTTGTTAGATGAATGTGAATGTATAAAAACCAATGGTGTCCATTTTTAATGTACTTGAAAAAAAAACAAACCTTCTTTTATTTTCGCTTGTCTTTGCTACTCCTGACCCCTCTAGAGCCTCCAGTGATGGCTGGAGGTATTAAACTAGTGCCTTGCTTCCTTCCTGTTGCTTCTCCATTGGGGGTTAACGTGAGCACATTGGACAGAATGTGTGCAGGATATGAGGTTGTTGCTGTGAAGTTTAGCGGAGGCCTATATATCGGTGTGTGTGTGCGCATGTTTAGGCTGGTTTGTGTTGAATCCTCCTGATTGTATTTTCTGCAAAATGGGAAAATTTGGAGTGAATTGCTCTGCTGCCGTTTGAGCGAAGGTCGAGATTGACGTCAAAAGACGGAGAAAGGCCACCGTTTGTTATCAGTGTTGTTTCTATTGCTGTATATATATATTTTTTTTCTTCAGTTTTAAGGAGGGAGTTTATTGAAGATTGTATTCGAAGCTTGGACCACTCTGTACTTTGACCCAAGTGCAGCATACTTGCAGGGAGAGCATGCCGTGGTACAGTGACATAATGTTCTTTTTAACGTGACATCAGCTGAAATTAAAGACTCGTTTTAGCTTTCTGTCAGAATTTGAAACTCTGAGACCAGCAGAGCTAACCAGGAATGTGATACGGGCCATGATGTCGCACTCTACTGTCAGATGAATTTGGGTTTACTGAAATATGTGATTTATTGTGAGAAACGCACGCTAATGGCCCTGTTTAGGTATGTCTGAAACCCTGTTTATACTTGGCATTAAAATGTATCTGGAGGGATCAGATCACATGTGGATGTGGCACTAAATATTAAAAGGACCACCAAGGCACACTGTGATAGGCTGAGGTAGTCTGCACTGCATCAGGCCGCCCTGATGCGTCCCCATCAAGGACTTCAGAGGAAAGCATGTGACCAGTGCAAGATGTTCAGTATCTGTACTTTTTCCTCTTGTTCTGCCTCTTTTGCAAGTTACAAATGAATTACCCATGTTTCTTTGCTAGCCTTTAACTGTGTCTATCTAGCAGAAGTGACATATACAGGAAGTATCCAAGCAGTCGGCTGGACAACTTCAGCAGCAGCTCAACTTGTGATCCGGTCATCAGAGATGCATTAGTTAGACCGAGTCTAAAAAAGGTTTGGTATGTCTAAATAAGCAGCAGCCTAACACTTGAAAAGCTAAATTCTGGTTGGTGCATATAGATACACTGTGACATCTTTTTGTGATACATTTCAAAGTAGTTGGAAGAGAACGGAGACGAATGAAAGGAATGAAGAAAAACAAGGCAGTTTGGGAAAATACTTTGTCAGGACCTATAAAAATTTTGCAGTGGTGTACCACCGTCCTTGCAGGAATCTGTTATAACCCAAAATGCCATTTCTTATGAGGAACAATGTTAATGAGGCTGCACAGTTGTCTTTACAGAAATGAATAACCCCGCCCCAAAAAATACGAATCAGCTTTAACGAGTTTTTGAGTGAAGGCATGACAGAGCTGATGGAAGTCATGATGATTGATGGATTTAAAGGAGTACACGCAAGGCCTCTGTTGCGCTCTATTGTTGTTTTTTCACCTGACACACAAACATTTGGTACAAACTTCAAGGCTTTGCATCTTTCCATTGCTTTTTGCCAGACTGTGCGTAAGTTACTTTGTAAAGTTAGAGCATAGATTTTTTGCCAGTTTTTCCTTTTTTTTTTCCTTCTTTTTTCGTTATATTCCTCAAGAAAAATAACAATGCAACATTTTTTACTACTAGGCAAGTTTGGTTGAAGCTGTGAATAGTCATTGAGCCACTTTGCTTCTGAGTTCTCAATATAAGCATTCTGTCAGACCTTTAATGATGCCACCAACTCAGTGCCATTGGATTCATTTTTTTTTTTGTCAGCAGAGAAAAAAATGGCGTATTTACCTGCATTTATTCATTGGAGCTGTTTAATTTGCAAGGTATCAGCCTGGATCTGCACTTTGCAGCTGCAGATTTGAGGTTTGGTCATATTTTACTGTCTCTCTGTTACTCAATGATTACAATAAAAGGAATACCTGCTGCGCTGCAATGCCCGCGATGCAGTATTGTTAAAGTGACAGTTTACTATCAATCGCTGAGATTGCAGTGGCTTTTGACGGCTATGCCCCTGCTGGAAGTGGGTGCAGTTATTGTGAAGTTTTGGAGTTGTCGAGGAGGAATTTTACTGTGAAAGGCTCGGAAGTTTTCCAGCACAGGCACTCTTATTGTGAAGTTTCCTCGAGTTAAAGTGAAAAAGTCGGATTGTTTGTTTCAGGAGAGGCATGCACGGTGTAGCAATAGTTTGAACTCGCTTGCATTAGAATCAGTTTCCTGTTGATGTGTTTTCCACTTTTCGCCTCTTCAGGGCTCGCTTACCCTTTATGCTTTTCACTGTATAAGTGCCCACATGTAAAAATAAATAAATAAAATAAAATAAACACAAAAGAGATTCTGCCTTTCAGCGTGCACACACACACACACACACAACGCCACAGTCAACACAGTGCTGTTTTGTGTAGCTTGCTCCTGTGAAATGATGTCTCGAGAACAGCAACAGTTTCTGTGATCGTTGCTGAAAATATGTCGATTTTGTTTCTCGTCTCTCTCGACTCTCACGTTTTGTTTTGTTTTTTTTAATTCTCACTTGTTCCATGTGCTGTTTTAGTTGTCTCTACTAGCACCTAATTTAATTAATTACTTTCCTTTTTCTGTATCGTGGTTGACATTCTTCGAACGTGGTCGGATTTTAAATAAACAAACATTGAACAATGAAAGATAATAACAAAAAAACAAATAAATACATGTAAGGAGTCATCGACAGCCTTTAATGGTATGTTTTGCACTAAGTATAGAGTGTTCAAGCTTCTTATTAAAAAACAAAACTTTGCGCTTTGCGCTACAATACAATAAATTTGTTACTTTATTTGTAAAAACTTAATAAATAAAAGTTGTTTAAATGAATGCGAGTGCCTGGGGGTTTTTTTGTGTGTTATTTGGGGTGTTATGACTTAAATAGGTTTGTTCTGGATGAATCGCTCCATAAGACAGTCCAGTTCTTGATTAATTATGCATTCATTAAGAATGGCTTCTTAACAGCCACCCTTCTGCTGAGGCCATTTCCGGTGATGCTGAGAGGGTCAGATTTTCCTCACATGTCCTGTGTCACATCTTTGCTGGATTGTTTCCTATTTCTTAAGACATGACTTTCAGATACTTTTCATCTGAAGTGGTTTTCTTTTAGCCCTGCCACTTTTTCTTTTGTCTTCCACTTCTCCAGTTTCCTCAGATTGTTTTAAGGAAACACACTGCACACTATTACATGCAAGTTTTCAGCTAAAAGCTCCTTTTAAATCACCTTTTTGGTGCAAAAATGCGATCTTATGCTTATCCATCTTTGACATTTTTCATATATTGAACTAAATAAATGGGAATGATGTGTTTTTGCACATCTGCACAACAACACAATATGCTTAAGGATATATATTTTACATTTGATTCCTTGTTCAATTGTCTGATATGTGTAGAAACCGTACTGGTTCATCCCTTGAGTTAGGTGCTTTTTTTTAATGATCCGACTAAAAATGAGTGAAAAAGCAAACACATTTCTTAAGAAAAACTTTAAAATACATCAAGAAAGCCTGGAGAACTACTGCTCAAGAGGATTTTTAAAAATTGCAAAAAAGTCTGACTCCTTGCAAGCAAAATACAACGCAAGGAGAGGTGGCTTAAGACTTTTGCACATTATTGCAGTAGATATTATTATTGTTATGTATGTAAATTACAGATTCAGGCAGGTTGGTATTGTCTGTAAGCAAATAGAGACTTTGCTATTGCAGTACCAGTCCTTGCCATGTGGCTACAGCACCTAATTCCATCCAGTCTGTCACCTGCAGGTTTTACAATATATACTGGCCTACTTCCTGTTATCCAGACTATTAAAGAGCTTCTTGACTCAAATCCAAACAGGAAACGGCTCGTTGTGAGGTGTGAATCTGTGCTTATTATCTGATACCATGGATACAATGAAAACTGTACAGTTAGAGCAGAGAGAGAGGCCAGAGGAAGGAAGAGGGGAAGGAAAATGAGTTTTACCGGTACATTAAAACAATAAATTTCCATCATGCAGTTTTCCTGCTGTGTTATGAATACTACACTGGACAAAGTCCTAGAGTGGGTTTGTTGGGATTTCACACTACACTTAGTCTTTTCAAAGTTGGAAGAAGATATGAGGATACAAGAGATGTAACGTAGGTGCACATTTTCAGACGTATTGTCATCATCTTATAGCTGCTGCTGTTCGTGCTTGAAAGGGGGAAAAAACGCTTCCAATATTTAATCCTACAGTCTAAAAACTCAATAGAGGACAGGTGGTTCACAAAACTTACTCTGAACTTCACACACGCTTGGACTATTTACACCACAAATGACAAGGTCTCATATTCTCTCTACAACAGATTACAAACACACATATCTGGCTTCAGATTTTTTTTTTTCTTCTATCTTCGTTGTTTTTTTCCCCCAATATGTACATACAACTTGTAAAAATGTTCACCAGGTACTTGCTGATACAGATTTAACTAACTAGAGTATATATAAATAACAATATAACACCATTTTATTTATGGATAAATCCCATTTTTTCATGTGGCAGAAAATCACTGATGTGTGGAGCCTGAAGTTTGGGTTGATGGAAGCTTGAGGCCGAGTGTCTGTGCTTGCACCTGCGACAGAAGTATATAAGTAATTAAGATCTAATATTTATCCATTTATCTTAATAGTGCTTTAGATGTCAAATACATTTTCTAAAAAAAAAAAAAATCTAAGCAACCAAATACATTTTTCTCTCATAATCATATTATCTTAACAAAGATACATTTATTGGTGCATATAGATAATTATAAATCTCCAATAACACACTCAGAAACTGTACCAAATTTTATTTCTCAGAGAACACACACAAGACAAGTTCATTTTTCAACAGTTGAATGTGTATTATATCCATAGACTGCTCACTGGTTTATGCTACAACCACAGTAACACTTCAAACCAGTAACTGAAGACTGTGACTTCAACAAAGAACTTGTGATCCTGTTGCCTTTGAAATGCTTTCTTTGAAGACAGGGACCAGACCTGTGTATACGTGTAATGGTCATTACAAGTATACACAGTGGTGTATACTTGTAATGACCATGCCCTACCTATCAAGTGAGGGAGATGCTGGCGTACAGTCATCCCAGACAGAAATGCTTCTATGACTTTAGGCACCGGCCGGTGATCTATTCATTTGGTGACCTCTTCAACGTTCATCATCAACCTGATGGACATTGTAACTTCAATGCAAAGTTGGCACCCTTGTTCACGGGCCCTCTCTGGGTGTCACAGAAGCTCGAGGAGGTCAAGTACAGGTTAGCCAGGTTTGACGCAGGCAAAGATGTGGGAGTCTTCCACATCATGAACATTCATGTTCATTTCGGAACAACTACTTCTGGGTGGTGGGCTCCAGTCAGCAAGGACCCAAAGGAGACGGGTGCAGGGGGGAAGAGCGTTGCCCTATACCCCAGAGGATGGCGATACAAACCCGTGCATCCAGCACTGCCCGATGGGGAGGGGGTTGTTTCAGCTGTGTGCGGCTGAAAACAGCCTTATCATTGTTGGTGGTGGGAGATGTGACAGCCGTTATTACAGCATACCACCACTAGCCACTCCTCTCATGCCGGACCTTTGTTGAGGAATGTGAGTGTGTAATGACCAGTTTGACGGTCAGCTGAGTCGAGTCCCCGATTGCAAAGAAATACGTTGATGAGTGAGTCATGAGACCGACTCAGATCAATTGGAAAATGGCAATCTGTCTGCATTTATAAATTAGACTGCGATTAACCTTCATCAGCCTGTCTGAGACTGATTGCAATCGGTCCAAAGTGATGACTCACGAGATTGTCTTGCGATCCTGGCAGTGACCCAGAGGTTTTGGTTGGTTAGCCCCATCTACTTGTAATTGGTTGATGAAACCAAAATAAATACATAAATAAAGGAGCAACCACAGATTTATTTTAGTCACAAGGAGGTTTCATCCTCCTTACTCCAGTGTGACTGAGACATTATGATCCTTTTTGAAGTCCAAAGTTGGAGCTGCGATGTGGTGATTTTTATTTGTTATGTTAGTTGTTTCTAATTCTTGGTAACATACAAGTAATATAACTCTACAATTTCACTCATCAGAAAAACCTGATCACTGACTGCTTGGGTGGGCTGGCAGAACAAATAACCACACAGGAAATTGTGTTATTTGTAACACTGTTCCATTACAGATGCCCTAAAAAGAATGAGCACCATGGAGGTTTAATGACTCAGAGCAACCACAACTGATATCCTGGAGCCTCAGTCCAATGTAAAGGAGTAACGATATTTTGGAGGAGAAAATTAGCTTTTTTTCAGAGTTTTACCACAAAAGTCCAAGTTATATGTTTTTTTATATACATATAAAGTGAGTTAAAGGTGGTTCAGAGGAAATAATGTTCAGAAACAATTCCTGATGTTATTATTATTGCCACAAATATAACAACAGATGAAATGAAAACTATACCTGTACTTAGTTATACTCCAAATCTATCCAACCCAAATCTGACCACAGACACACAAACATACACATACAGTGTAAACAGCTCACTCACACAACATAATTGCATATAAATACTAGAAGTGATCCCTTTCAGTTCTGCACAGTCCCAAAAAAACCCCACTTCTTCCAAAATCTGTCGAGCTGTACAAATTTGCGAACAAAAATAATTTGAAGTGCAGAGCAGACGTGACTTAGGAAGATTTTTTTTTTTATGTATCTGCTTTGCGTCCTTGCATTCTGCTGTATGAAATAAGAAAACACTTTAAAGGCCAGAGAGGGAGGGGGAAGAAATGGTGGTGAGGAGAAAGAGAAAAAGACGTGCGTGTGTTTGCATATGTGCGTGTGTGGGGGTCTTCAGATGTCGTGTGTGGGTGAAGATAGAATTACACAGACTGTACACTGAGAGAACAGCCAGTTCTAGGCTACAGTTTATGTAAATGTTACAAAAATATCCCTGCGTGAACCTACAGTCTTAATAAATCCCTGCATGCTTTACTTGTTATCTTGCCAGTCAGATGATTTTATCTGTATGCTGAGTAAATGTCTGCATTGATATTCAAGAATAATTTTGGCATTGCTATAAATTCACACAGCTGCTGCTGTCAGGGCAAGGTAATCATTAGTTACCGACCAGCTAATTATCACAAGTGTCAAATCTTTAATCTTAATTGGTTTGTTGATTCAACCGATACTGCAAGTCAGTGCAAGCAGTCAACACCCACAGTCCAATTTATGTAACACTGAAGCTATTTTGTCTGAAAACTCGTGTGGGGTTTAGTCACTGCACTGTTTACAGCTGAATGCTAGCAGGCTGATTTTAGGTTAAAAGTACACCAAAGGTCATGGAAATACATTCAACAGCTGATAAAGTGTGTAACTCTGGGCCAAAGATGCAAGATAATGATGGCAGTGGGTGTGTTGCCTGTGGCCTCTGTCTCCTGATGTGCAGCTTGAGCCACAGGAGCTTTTTATGTCAGTATTTTCAATATTTGTGTAATAGTAGCACACTCTGTTTTTACTGTGAGAGCAAATAGCCAAAATAGCACCCAATGTTTACAGCGTCCCGACATTTTTAGGGTTGGGGTTGTAACTCCATCTGTCAGTTTGACTTCTAGGAACAGTTTCCTACCCAAAAGGTTGATTGTGTACATCTGGACGTAGCATTTTCAATGGGAGCAACGTTTCATCACTCATCTGGTGGTGCTGGTTTCAGTCATTGCGCAATGTACTGTTTATAAGGTTGGGGAAACCTGCAGTCAGGTGAGACTGAAGAAGTCACTTGGATGAGTGACGAAACGTTTCTCCCACTGAAAACGATACGTCCAGATGACCACAATCAACCTTTTGGAATTGGCTTACCTGGATGCATCAAGGCAGTTTTCTACCATGTTCTTAGGACTGTAAAAGTTTCTGTGTAACTTGAAAATGATAAGCAAGCTTTATGAAATAACTTCATATGTCAAGGCTTATCTAAACCACAGGTAAACCACAGTGACAATCACAGATAACAAATCAGCCTAGAAGTCACTGACTGCACACAAAGTGCAACCAGGTCCAATTTTCAAAACCCTTCTGGGAAATTTTGCAGCACAAAGCGAAGTGGTCATCGTTTCCCGAGTTTTATTAAATGAAAGACAGTCAGACTTTTTCACAATATCAGATGATAGCGAGAGTAAATGCATTTATACAAACTACAGCATTAAGAGCCTTGCATGTTAAAAAATGGATGCCCCATAACTAATCAGTTAAGCAGATAATGCATGAGGCCAAATATTTGTGATATCATAATAACATTCAGCTCATTAGTATCATGCTAGTGCTGTAGCAAGACCTACCAGTGTAAGATAAAGAGTTTAAGCGTATATGTTTTTTAATTATGGCAGAAAAAAAAAACGTGTGTGTGTTTTTGTATGTATGTGTGTGTTTACTCAACAGTGGTCACCTTTGCAAACATTCCCTTAGTACATAATCAAGGTCTGTCTCTGTTGGCTTCATGTCACTTATGGCCAAAGCACCAATGCTTTCTTTTATTTGTCCATCCAGTAATTATGTATAGGTTTAGAAAAGTAAATTTTTTTTTTAGATAACAAATTTTATACCAGAATCAGTTGTTTAATTAACCTACAAGCAGAAATTATATAATAGTGTCTTCCTTCTTGCTCTTCTTAAGCTGTCAGTTGCTTTCCGGTTATCTTCAGCTTGCCCTTGATTAAAGCATTCAACCTCGTAACTACACCTTGGGACGCTACTGAAGTGGAACGCCCAAGCCGGCGTGTGACCTGGGTAAATAAGGTCAGGCATGACTCTTGCCCTGCAGTAATGAAGGCAGGTTAAATATATTTTTTTCCAGTTATATTTTTGCAGATAACACAGATTGAAACAAGGACAGGCAGGTGAATTTGAGTAGGATTATTAAAGCTGAAAAAACTTTCAAAATATAGATCATTTTGTTTCTCACACTGATGGCATATTTTTTTAGTTTTAAGATAAATCTCTGTTTTTACTTTTTGGTGCATGAGGAATGATGTTGTAACCTTCCTGTGTTTACCTGTAATCATGTAGCTGTGTAAGCAGAGGCTGCGGGGCTACACTGGGTGATGTGGGCTCATAAGTGGAGTTGTTAATGTCATTACGTAACATTAAGTTCCCGCTGCTGTTTCCTTTGGTCTGTGGGCAGCTTTTCTCCTGTCATCTGTTTATACAGGGTAAATAGTACCCTAGTTAGTCTACTGTCTGTGTGTGTGTTTGAGTATTTTAGTCTAATTCTGGTAAAAGTGTGTGTTCACCTGTGCTTTAGTGAGCTTTTCCTGTGTGTGCTGTGTGTGTTTGTTTGTTTGTGTTGGCTCAAATAGACTAGAGGAGATGGAGCTTGACACAAGCAAAAACTGTCTCTATACAGATGGACTTCAGAGTTAGTTCTTCACTATTAATATAAACAGGGTTATATTGTATTGTAAAATGTGATTTGCATCCATAATATTTGTCTTTTCATTCTTTAATACTATTTGTACACATGTAGTTTCAGAACAGTGTTAAACTAGTAGATTGTGTTAAGTATTTTATCCATGTTAGACCATGTTAAGATGTTGCCTCTCTGGACTTTTATAAATTCACAAAATAGTTACCCCAAACTAAAATTGTTAAAACAAGTTTATTTCAGTTTGCAGAGCAGGCATCACTGGAAACACATGACAATAATTAGGTCAGGACAAACCAGGGCAGAGGTGGGTTGCAAAGTGGCTTACAGGGACAAGCTAAAGCCAGTTGAGTAGCACAAATTCTTCAGATCCTTAGGATTTTTAGTTTTTTTTTTAAATTTCGCCAAGGTTTTCATTTTGCCAAGGTTAGGGACTGTCACTGTTGTTACAGTTGCTACGGAAGATAGTTTCTCAGCAAGAAACTATTTATAAAGTGCATGAGAAAGAGGAAATGAAAAATGAAGACCAGGGAAGTGTGAGTTACCTGTTCCAAAGCTTTCAGGTTTCACACATATGAGGAGCAGTGCAAGACTTTTTTTTTGTCTTGACGAAATAAACTAAATGTATTTCATATCCTGTGTAGCTTCGGAAACATTTTTACGGTGTGCTTTGTGGTCTTTCGACCCAACAGCTTCCTTAGTTAAAATAGGTTGAAAGTGTGTTTGTAAAAGTGTGAAATGACAAGCATAAAACATAACAGGCAGAGGGTGTGAAAGAAGGGGGGGAAGCAGGTTTCACGTATGAAGAGTATAAGAGTTTAAAGCATCGAGTGAGTCCAATCACAGGAAATATGAATCCCTGAAAATAACAAAGAATAATGCAATTGGTTATTTGACTGCTAAGAATGATGGCGTTATCTGCAACACAACATTCATCCTGTACTTCCTGGTGTCAAAATACACATTTGGATACACAGATATCCAAATGCATGTTTAAACTAAGCAGGTGTCTGGTTTTTGTGGACGTGCGTCATGACACTGGGTTAAAGGAATGTCCCTAAACCAACACTCACTAACTACAAGAAGTTGTGTCATTCATTCACTACAGATACAGCCACACACGGGTGATCAAAAGCACACTCTGTGGAGACTCGAAACTGATATTGGTGGCAGCGTTAAAACTGTGTTTGTGGCTCAATACAGAGTGTAAGTCGGTCTTGTTTATGTAACGCTATCTGATTTGTGAACTTTGTCACTGTGTCTCTATGTGGGGGTTTTATGCTCCAAACAACCATTAAAAAACAATCTGGCCTTGACCAGTTGACTTTGCTGTTATAAACCTGCTTCTTATTACAGGGGGAGGGGAGGGTGAGCGCAAAAGATCTTACCTGCATGTGAGTGTGATGCACTGTCAGTAGGAGTTGAATGCCTGCAAACAGACTGCAGTTTGCTGGATGTGAAACACTGAACTCTGTGGTTAATGCACTGATCTGTACATTAGATATGAGTAATGCTATTGGGCCGAGGCAGTGCAGATTACTCCACACAGAAGCCAGTGTAGCTGCTGACTGGCCTCGTCGGTCCATTGGTGGTAAAAGCACAAATGTCCAGTAATCTTTAGCAGGCTGCTGTTGTATTACGTCGGCTTTGATTTATTTCACTTTGAATTAAACATGATGGGACTTCATAAAAAAGGTTTGCAACCAGCTGACAAATCTGGCGCCATAAAAAGTTGCATTTAGTTGAGAGTTGTCTGCAGAAGGTGCATCTCAATGAGATCCTCTGACTTTCCTTTGTTACCACCAACAGGTTATCATTTTTCTTAAAATAAAAAGCTATGAATATGTTTGCAAATGTACGAATTTGCAAGGCTTTTATTCATTTATTGGTTTGTTTTACTTGCGGATTAACATTCCATGTCATCCTTCCACCCCGTGAAAACTTTTTCTGTGTCCGTCAATCAAAGGAGGGGAATCTTTAAAAGATCAAACCTCGGCCCTTTTCACCAGTGGCAGTACACGTGCGTGCCATGTAAGCCTACCTGTAGGTGTTTTATGTGTGTAGTTCACACTCAAAACGCTAAATCATAAACATTTTCCATATTCTACCGACCCTTGCACACACAAAGCATTTACGCACACACCCACACATACACACCGGCCTCCGCCTCCTCTCTCTCTCTCTCTCTCTCTCGGTTTCTCACTTCCTCCCTCTCTTTCTCTCTGTCGGAGAGTGACTGAAACCGCACTGACAGCTCACAGCTCACGCTGGCTGCTGTCTGATCCGCATATCGGATCTTTTTAGGATCGCGTGCGCCACCTTTACGCGCTCCTGCCTGGGCTGACAGGCTGTGACGGTGCGCTGTTATTTGCCACCTTGTGGACCTCCAGTCCTCACAGAAAAGCTGGAGTTACCGCTAGCTTTGCTACGCCATTTAAACTCAAGGAGCACTTGCTTTTAATGGAGCGAGGAAGACGTCGGCAAAAGTGAGTATTACCTACTCTGACCCAAGAAGAGGTGTTGTCCACTAGCTGCTCATGGTTTGTAACGAGAAAAGAACAAATACAATATATAGCAAGTCATTCTCGTCTCAGATATTGAACTGAGCCCAATATATAACCCATATATATCATATAATTTTATACCGTATCTATAAAATTATGGGTTCGCCTTGAAATTCTTTCCTACCAAGGGAAAGAATCTTTACGCGCCACGGTCCCCTATTTCTGCGTATTGCATATTTTAAACCTGTATTGCATACAAGCTGCCTACGGAATGACAGGACAGCCTGTTGAGTGCTTGTGTGAGCAGGATACTTCTTAAATAAATATACACCTGTGGTTTCCTTTTTTATATACATCAGGACCTCCAGCTTGTGGTTTGGTTTTCTACCAGAGTGGCTAGTGCAGCAGACAAACCTGCTGCACGACCCAGACATTTATTTCAGCACTTGTCCAGTGCAAGGGTTGTAATTTCCCTGCTATGTTGCCATTCTGCAGAAACAAATGTGTGTGTGTGTGTGTGTGTGTGTGTGTGTGTGTGTGTGTGTGTGTGTGTATTTTCCAGTTGAAGCAGATTAAGGGTGTTAATTTTCAGCACTAGGGCCCCAGATATCTACTTAGTGCAAACTGTCTGCTGGTGAGTGAGAGTAAAGGAGGAGGCTTTACACACAGAGAGGTCAGGCTTTGAATGAGTGGGAGAGGGCTGGTTTTGTTTCATGCAGTGGTCATGAAATACTGACCAGATGCTGAATGAGAAATGCTCTGTAGCCCTCATAACCACAGTCCATGAAACCACAGTTCTAGTGCCCTTAAGCAAGTCATTATACCACTCTGTATTGTGGTGCAAGAAAGAGGCAGAAGCAGACAGGAGTGCTTTCAGCCCAAGGTTTAAGCCTCGGTTCTAGTGTATCATTCTGTTCAGATACATTTTCAAGATACCAGTTCAAGTTACCAGAGCCTCTGTGAGCCATAGACAGCCATCAGAGGAAGTTGAGACTGTTCTACTCACTGGATTTTAACCATACGCTAACATTAGCAGCTCTGACACTGAAAGTGGTGACTTTTCGGCCTCCTAACTGTTTTACCTTGATTTCTTACTGAGTATGTGCTTCATGTAAAAATAAGTCAAAAATAAAACAATGAAAACATGATAGATATGAAAGCCTTGCTAGTTCATATAACTGCAGCTGTCAGGCAATAAAAGATCATGGTGTATGTTGCATAGCGGCAAATACAGTTTCCAGGAACTGAAGCATGAACCACTGGAGAGTTATTGCTCCTGTGTTTTCATTTAAATAGGCCATGATTACCCTGATTGTGACCTCTGTTTCACCTAATCCCCACCAGCACTACACTTGAAACTAGCCAGAAGTATATACTTTATTTATTTATTTGTCTTCGAGGCGCCATAGTGTTCTATAAAACATGTCTGTTGTCATGTCATGTAAGTTTTATAATTATTATAAAACTTACTATTAAAACAGTTTCAAGATAGGTCACGATACAGCTTGAACTTGGTTGACTTGCCTGATGTACCAAGTGTGACATTCTACCTGTGCGCGCGCGTGTGTGTGTGTGTGTGTGTGTGTGTGTGTGAGAGAGAGAGAGAGAGAGAGAGAGAGAGAGAAAGAAAGCAGGGGCATTTGAGTTTGCGGAAGGATCAAATGTCTGTCTCAACCACTTTACTGTAATTTGATTAGAATAGTGTGCCTGCTTTGCTAGTTGGGCAGATATCAGTGAGTTTATCTGTCTGAGAACTGTTATATAGTCACGTGAAAAAGAAAGTACACAATTTTTCAGTTCTAAGATTTTTACATAAAAAAAAACACCTGGTACTTGCCAAGATTATTTACATGACATGTTACACTGCATCATTCTTTATTTAACAAAAATGAAGCCAAAATGCAGAAGCTGTGTGTGAAAAAAAGAAGGCACACACCATCACTGAATAACACCTTTAGGAGCAATAACTTGACGTAATCGTTTTCTGTATGACTCTGTTAGTGTCTCTTGTCATTGTAGAGGAACCTTGGCCCACTCATCTTCACAGCATTGCTTCAGTTCATTGAGGTTTGTGAGCATCCGTTTATGCGCAACTTCTTAAGGTTCCACCACAACATTTCAGTTGACTAGGCCATTGCATCGGCTTGTCTATTTTCTTTTTCAGCCATTCTCTTTTAGATTTGCTGCTGTGCTCGGATCATTGTGATGTTGCATGACCCAATTTCAGCCAAGCTTTGGCTGCGTGACAGACTCCCTCACATTTAACTCTAGAATAATTTGGCAAGAGTTCACGGTTGACTCGGTGACTACAAAGTGCCCAGGTGCTGTGGCTGCACAACAAACCCAAACCATCACCCCTCCACCGCCGTGCTTGACATTTGGTATGAGGTGTTTTCACTGATACATGTGATGCTTTTCACTGTGGGCAGACTTCTCCACTTTAATCTTGTCTGTCCAAAGGGCATTGTTCCAGATCCAGAAGTGTGATGCTGCCATTTTCAGAGAGAAGAGACTTTCTCTCTTTAATCCTTCCAAACAGGCCACACTTGTTCAGTTTTTTTTTTTTTTTTTATCTTGCACTGTCATGACATGACATTTAACAAGCTACATGAGGTCTTTTAGAGTCTCACTGCATGTAGCTCTTGGGTTTTTTTGCAGCTTCTCTAAGCATTGCACAGTCTGACATTGGGGGAAATTTGCTGGGACATCCACTCCAGGGAACGACTGGCAACTATCTTGAATGCTTTCCACGTGTGAATAATCTTTCTTACCTCACAATGTTGGACTTTAAATTGCTTCAAAATTATGTTATAACCCTTGCCAGACTGATGGGATGCAGCAAGAATTGCTTATCTTTCTAACCTCTGCTGTTACACATGTGGCCACACGTACTGATGATCAGTTGATCAAGTGCATTTGATTATCAGCACCTCTGAGACTACTTACCTATTAATTCCTGTTTATTAGGAAAAGTACAAAATATCGTACCTATTTCATATCACTGTCCTGAGCTGAAGTATGTGGGTGTCACTGTCTCTTTGTCCTGTATAAGCCACACAGATTCCACTCTGTAAAATTCTGCAGCAATTCAGTAACAAAAACTTTTTACCAAGTTTAAATATTGTGGGGAGTGAAATTTAAACAACTGTTAGTGTTTCCCTCTGTGTTCTGCTGCTACGACATGTCAATATGTGCTCTGTGATACAGATCCGTTTACTGAGGTGTCATTAAATTACCGTATTTTTCGCCGTATAAGACGCACTTTTTCTTCCCCAAAACTGGGGGGGAAACGTTGGTGCGTCTTATACGACAAATACACACTGACAAAAAAAGTAAGTACAAAAGAAAGATAAACAAATAAAAATAAAATAAAAGGAACAAAAATAAATAAAAATAAATATACCAAGTCCACACAAGTCACCACCGATGCATGCTCGATAAAACGGGTGGAGGCGGCGTGTATGGTGTGTGTGAGAAAGTGTTCTACAGTATTTGGTTCAGAATCTTTTTTTTCTAGATTTTCCTCCTCTTTTCCTCCTTTAAAATTGGGTGCATCTTATTTTCTGG
>VURO01048530.1:0-17261 GCA_015108175.1 Pelvicachromis taeniatus
TGTTGACTAATTCGTAGTTTATGTACCCGAAAGAAATTACTATTGGAAGCATTTTTGGCTTGAACGTATTTTTTGTTTTTTTTTTAAAATCTGGTTAATCTGATTGGCTGTGCTACAGCTCATGCTCACATACATACGGAGTGTGGTAAGAATGCCTGAATGAATAAAATGAATTAATAGTCTGCACGTTTAATATAATATGTGTGTTAAATTTTAGATTTGGGGTAAAATATCAAGTCATTTCAAGTAAACAGGTTCAAGTCAATTCAAGTCCCGAGTCATTGGTGTTAAAGTCCAAGTCGTCCAAGTCTTATAACATTTTTTCAAGTCAATTCTAAAGTCATAAAATGAATGACTCGAGTCTGACTCGAGTCCAAGTCATGTGACTCCACACCTCTGGTAAATGATAAGATATCCAAAGTCTTCCTCTGCCCATCTTCATTTCAGAGCATCCTAACTCGTTTGGTATTGATGACTGCTAAATTTCTTGTCATCTACTTTACAGTCATGATGGAAATCAAGCCACAGTCTCTCTCCTTCAGAAAGCACGCACTTGTTTGATCAGCAATGCCCTCGCATGTTTTTAATAATTATGCATACATCGACTGTTGTCGCACTACGTGGCTTACATCCTCCCAGTTGATATCAAAGCTGTAGAAAAATGGGCATTGATTTTCATCAGCATAAACATCTGGCCTGCAGCATTATGGATTTGAAGCCTGAAACAAACACGTGCACCTGCAGCATATTTTTATTAAAGAATATAGATTGCATGAACAGTTTGCCCTTTATGTTCTGAATTTCTCCAATATCTCTAATATAATGTTGATGCCTTTGTCTGAATGAAAAATGGCTTTTTTACTGTCACAGTCATAATGTTTTAATGGAGACAAGGTGGGGATATTTGAGCCAGTTTTTGTATACAAGGGCCCAAAGCAGAGAGAGCATGTACCAAGTGAGAGTCCTCACTCAGATGGAACTACAAGATTATCTACGTGATGGATTTCAGATTATTTCCATAATGCTGTCATTGTCCTTCAGAAACTTTGACTTTCATATATTCTCATGCTCAAGTTTAGGCACAAATGTGCAGACTCCCCAATTTGGCAGTCAGCAAAACCCGACAAAAGCCCCCTCATGTGTTATATTATAGTATTGCTGTCAGCTGTAATATGCTGCCTTCAGACCATGGATACATCTGCACACTGCATCACATTCCCCTTAATCACAGTTAAAAGTATCGGTTTGCAGCTATTGTTTGCTTCCACTGAGACATCCTGTAGTTTACACCAGCATGGATGTCTTTCCCCTTAATGTCTTTTCTGTGAACTCTCTTCTTTGATTTCTTTGTATTCTGTCTGCATCTTCATTTTTGTTGACTGTAGGAATTAGTGATAATTGCCATCCAAATGAAAAGTTGTGAAATCGTTACTTGTCTATGTTGGGAGGGGGAGGGGGACTCAATACAGCATGGTATAGTGATATTTTGCATGTCGATATTGTATCGATACAGAGACCCAAATATTGATGCATTATTACATAAATTCATATACTCTGAGTTCTGCGAACAAAAGGTTCGCAAGGTCGCCTTATACCGAGTGTGAATTTAAATGTGAATTCTTGTCTCTGTCACACTTAACTGTTGTATTATGAGAAACAGATTGCATCGTAAGGCGATAAACTCCGATGTGTTACTGCACAGCATGTTGCAAAATGTTCAAAATCGCAACAATATTGTATCATGAGTGAAGTATTGTGATAATAGCATGTTGTGGGGCGTCTGCTGAGTCCCACCTCGCTGTTGTCTGTATGGAAAGAAAAAACGCTTCCACACATCAGCTGCGTACTAATCTAGAATGTTTTAATGGAAACACTGAAACCTGGAATTTGTTACAATCTAGCCACATTTTAAAAGTTGTAAAAACTGTAGTTTTTTTGTTGGTTTTTTTGCATGGTTTAAAGGATGTCTTAACTCATCTCCTTTCCCACAAACTTCCTTCTAGTCTTCTCTGTGTTTCTCTCAGTTCATCTGTTTTTATTGTGTGTGTGCGTTTTAGCCTGATGGTAACACAGAGAGATCGCGTTAGGGAGTCGATGGCCACGACCTAATGAAAACACCAGCCGCTGTTGATTTAGTCATATAACCCAAGCTGCGTTGTTCACATACCGCCTGTATCTGGCGTATAAGTTTTCCTCTCATGCTTGCTTAGCACCTGTAATTTTCCACTGAATTTCTGTGTATTGATAGTCTTCCTTTCATCTGCCTGGCCTGGCCAACTCTTCATCCCCTTTTTCAGTGGAAAAAATAAAGTGGTTAATACGCCTGTGGAAAAAAAAAATTCATAGGGCCCTTGATGGTAATTGATTTCCTGTCTGAAGTGGTTTGATTATATAGGTAGGTGTTATAGACGTTCTGCTGTAATAATCACCTGCAGAGATCAGCCTTTGATGAATATTAAAAAGTTGACTGGACATTTAGAGATCACACATAAAAGCTGACTTAAAAAAAGAATAAACGACACATATTCATTAACGCTAGTCTTTATTTTCATGAAAACTTGCCTCTTTTTCTTCTCCAAAACGCAAACAGTTCATTAAAATTAGTAAATATTATCATTTCACAAAACAGTTCAGAGTACCTGAAATTCAAATTTAATATCCATCAGTTAAACACAGAATGCAGATATCAACTTATTACAGATGTGGATGACAAATTAAATAAGTGGAGAAACACAAATTAAAATCTCTACAGTGTTTAGAAGCACCAGCTTGCACTTTTACACCTCCACCAGCCTCTGAAGGGACAGTTTACTTGCAGTTCTGTTGAGACTTGACATTTGAATTCTTTATTTTTTTTTTTATATAAAATGTCAGCTCTTCATCATATTATGTGTGAAGTCACTAAAGAGGATTCGTTGTTGGTTAAAGGATTAAAAGAGCTGTAGTCACAGACTGCTCAGCTTACATCTCAGTCACTTTAGTGACTGTTGTGGTAGTAGCAGCAAAGCAGGTATTGTTTTTTTCATTGTGAGTCTGTGTGAGTCATCATGGGAATTCGTGTTCCTGAATAGACCTTCTCTACAAACACTCCTTTGCAACAGACATGGGTATATCTGACTGAGTGCATGAAGAAGTGACCTTTGTGAGTTTATGGAGTCAGTCATATAACGTCTCTGAAGACAGCTTCTGTCTGTGAGGAGAGTTTGCACAATGTAGATAATGT
The DNA here is from genome assembly GCA_015108175.1 of Pelvicachromis taeniatus. Lineage (NCBI taxonomy): Eukaryota > Metazoa > Chordata > Actinopteri > Cichliformes > Cichlidae > Pelvicachromis > Pelvicachromis taeniatus. Next base: position 3,224 of record VURO01048530.1, read on the forward strand.
AATGTTGGTGTAGTCAACGCGGGGGCTAAAGTGGGATTTGGCAGGTGGGGCGTAGGAATGTAATGTGGGGAAAAGTATCACTTAGAAATAGGGCTGGGTTTCAATTATCGATTTTCCGATTAAAATCGATTCGAGCTTGTATAATGCAATATCGATTCATTAAAATCCTGAATGGATTTTTAAATATAAATGTATTTTGCCAGAAAAGCCAGAATCTCAGGTTAAAGCTTTCATTTCAACAACCACCAAACAGCTAAAACAGCAAATGAGAGCAGAGCGCGGACCCAGCGTAAAAATCTGTGCGATGTCGGCTTTCTCACCACATACACAGACGCGCCATCATGGCTGAATGCCGACGTTTTACAGATTCTGATGCTGCAGGTTTTGTCACTCTCCAACCAAATTTCACTGAACCAGCAGCAAAAGAAGATCAAACCTATGCTTCACATTTGATAAATATCATCATTAATTCCCTCTTACTTTGCTGTTTTGCACAGCACAGCTCTTTCTCTCTCAAGAACAGTTTCCCATCTGAAATCTGTTTTCTGCATTATTCGCTTACTTATTACACATCAACCTACCGTTGAGTGGAGCGCTGTTGGATGCTGGTGTTTTTTGTTTTTTTCCAAAAATCACTTTTGACAAGAAAGTCTAATTTCTGCTGTTCAAAACCGAAGATATTTAAACTTTTTAAAATGATGCCAAATTGCAAAAGGCTTAGCTGTAATCTCTAATAAAACCTCTAACTTTGCTCTGCTTCCCTTCAGCAGAATCAGGTACTGTTCATACGCTGATTCATGGTTTTCTTTCATTTTTGTTCTACTGCAGAATATTTTTAAGGCAGTAATCTGCTATAAAAAGCCAGACCTGGAAAATCTCCTTCATGTTTTTCTGTGTTTTATCCTCACTTTGACACAAAGGCACCTGCTGTGATCCTTACACCTCTGATGAAGTCTCAGCTTAAAATTTAAATATGGATATGTACTGATAAGTCATCAGAATTATAATATTTCTGACTGTCTGAGGCAAAATTTCCCCGATTCATGAAATCTAATCTAATCAAAATCGGGGCTCAAATCAAATCGGGACCTTGTGAATCAAATCGATTATAGAAATCAGAGACGATACCCAGCCCTACTTATAAATACTTCACACAATAACTTGTTTTGTGAGCAACAGAAGGGATTTCTTTGTGTGCAGGCTGTGACCAGCGCTGCCTCTCTTCACTGGTCTTGTAAGATTTAGCCAGCTAAATTCAACAAGATATAAGCAGATGACTCAATGGCTGATTTTCTAAACCTCATAAAGCTTGTAGGAAACATAGAAATGAGCAAGTGAATTCAATCGGCATAAATGTGAATAGATGTCTGCTACCCTTGACACTAACTAACTTTGACCATGAGCACCACGGCTGCTCTGCAGCAGTGCAACATCACTGTAAACTTCACAACAAACTAACCAGATTAGATTACATGAAAACTGCACAGTAGTTTCATGAAAACTGTCAATAAGACAGAATTGGTATTCTCGCAGTGTGTCGATTTAAAAACTCTAAAATGAATTAGGACATTACATGTAAGATTTAAATTTCATTTGCAGAGCAGTTATTAAAATAATCTCTCATCTGCCCTCTCTCTTTCTTACATCTTTTCCCATCAGGCATTAAGGGGTTTTTTTTTTCTCTCCCTGAGAAATGCACTAGCTGTACGTTCATCTAGCATTTTGTGGCAGACTTCATCGAAACAGTTTTTGTGTTTGATGTTTGTGGAGCTGCATTTAAAATTACCAACCACTTCAAAAAAAAAAATAGATGTAATGAAGTACAGCGACCACAACTTTATTTACATCTTCACAGGTTTGAGAGGGGGGAAAGCGATGAGGGTGTCATTATTTACTTATTACTAAGCAAGTATCTCTATGCTGTCACTGGTACTGCAGCCCAAGAAAAAATAACTCATTTGACAGTATGGCATTAATCAGCCTATCGGATTTAATTAAAGAGCAATTAAAGCAACGTGTCGGAATACCTTTCTGGATTATCCTGGCTCATTTTAACACCCAGGTCCGAGTACAGTAGTCACTATGTTAAGTAAAAAGAATCATATTATCCTTTTTAGACTGAGGTGAAAAGACGGTGCGTTTACTTACAGTGCTCCAAAACGTATTCCAACAGTTCAGAAATGCTGCAGTTCCCAATTGTGCTCCTCCTTTGCTCCCGAGTGTCTCCTTGTCTGTGGTAGCCCAGAGCACGAGTGGTGCTCCCCGAAACTTCTCTCCGCCCGACTCTCCAGGAGAGGAAGTAAAAGACCAGAAAATCACAGTTAGCGGGTTCGCTAGCCGACAATTCATCATATGCTACGCTCACAGACTCGAACAGTTCAGTGTAATAATCCCACGTCGACGGTCACCGCGCATCCAACTTTAAATGTTGCCGGTCGTATATGACGGCTGATTGGAAACAGATGGCCGAGTGATGAGACACGGGACGACAGACGGCAGCCCGGAGGGACTTCCGGGTTGAAGGTCGCCCGGCTACTATTGAAAACCCAACGTTTATTAGAAATGGGCGTCAATAAGAGACAGGCAACTACTAGCAGATATACAGTATGTGTATACAGTTAGGTCCACTAAAATTTGAAGTATTGCAAAGTATTGCAGTAACTCTTCAGGAATTACAACTATTTTTAATGCATACTCCCACATTTTCAGACGCTCAAAAGTAATAGGACAAATGCAAATGTCAAAACATGTGGTTTCCCAAAAACCTATAAACCTATCTCTATATGTAACTGCAGTATCTGCATAAGGATAATAAAGGCAATCAGTTCAGTTAATTTCACTTGAACATATGAAAGAGTAATGAATATGTTAGCAATTAACTAACACCACAAACAGTGAAAGTTAATCATTATTTGCTTTTGTTAAACACATTTGTAGTGCATAGTCACGTTATGATCTCACCCTTTTTATTGTGAACAACTTGTGGTGCAAGTTTGGTTTAAAGAGAAATGCCACAGTTGCAGCTGCTTTTTTAATGAATTCCCAAAGGAAATAATAACCGTGAAACAATTTTTTTAACATGCAATACAGATGAAAAATGTGCAGCATGAACCGATACGCACACATTTTATATTGCAATGTACATAATTTTCTTATTACATTTGTAATCTAATAGATTACATGTTGAGACACTATGATTTATGTTAACTGGTTTCAACAGGACTGCTACTTCCTGTCTGGAGGTTTAGATTGCATGCTAGCTTTAGGTATGTTAACAGGTGCAATGTCGTCTGCTGTAGTTCCGTGATGATAAGTGAGACTCTGGGGAAGCTGGGAGTTGAGATATTAAACAGTTATCTACAATAAGAGGAAAACCAGGATCTCTTTTTTGTCACTCACACATGCATGCAGACTCACATCTAATGCATAAATATACATACACGCTGCACACAATACACAAAACAAATAACCAGACTTAGTTAACACACAGAAATTTTCTATAGACACACACAGACACTCGCACGCTGTGGGATCCTGGTTGCATTTATCCAAAGCACTAACCACACTGTTTACCCACCTACGCTCAACTGTAGCTTGTTACCACGACGACGCCAGCGGCCATAAATCCCTATATTGAATGAAACCATCATTAATCTTTTCAAGTTTCTCCCAGTGGATCAGTAATGATATGTTAGAAGTCCAAACTTCTAGCACCACTGCATTGGTGGACTATCACCCACCAAATGAAAATATGAGGCAATAGTTACGCGGAGACATGGAGTTAGAGAAGCTCGTGACCAGAAAGTTGCCAGTTTGAATCCCGGAAAATAAGGGAAAGTCTGACAGAGGACAGTCAAAAAACAAAACAAAAAAATCTGTTCTATCAAAGAGTCTTAGTTGGACAGAGGGGAAAGTCCATGGTTAGTCTGGGGCACTGGTTATTGACCACGAGTGATGACAGAAAGGATGCCTTAATTAATCATTATCCAAGCATGCGTCTCTTTTCCCGTCTGGATTTTTATTCTAAGCCATAAAAATGTTGTATATTTCTTCATCTGTTTGGTATTTTCAAAATTGTTCGTGCCACAAGAGAGTGTTGCGTCAGTGTGAACCATACTGAGCAGCTGTGTAGTTATTATTATAGAATATGCACCAATCTACCAAAGACCTACCAAATATAAAGCACCTGCTTTATTTCAACACCAGAAAACCGGGTCTTTCATCTGCAATTGCAAAGCATTTTTAGGAATTAATGGGCTTCAAAAAAATTTTATCTCTGTGAAACCCAGATATTTATTTAACCCCAATTAAGAAATCTCCAGCCTGATTCTGGGAGATTTCTTCCTGTTAAAAGGGAGTTTTTCCTTCCCACTGTCGCCAAAGTGCTTGCTCATAGAGGGGTCGTGGTTGTTTTCTCTGTTTCCTTTGTACTGTAGGGTCTTACAATATAAAGCGGCCTGAGGCAACTGTTGTGATTTGATAAAATATTAATAAAATTGAATTTAAGCTAAGTAAGATTTCTATACATGCGCGGCGGTATTGCTTGTACAAGAGTAGGCCTATAGTTTGTTTGTTTTTTTAAGGATTTAATTGGATGCCAACACTGAGGTTAACAAGAAATGACAACGTAAACTCTCAGACTTCTAACATGCTAACCTCTTTTTGAACCTGTGAGCCTCGTGCTTTAAGCTTGGCATTGCCGGCTTCTGTGCTGTTCTACTGAATGGGCTGGAAATGTATAATCCCACACCTACAACAAATTGTATTTAGTTTCATTGGTAAGAAGGTCATACTGGCGGGATCTGTATTGCAGCGTTTCACTTCACCGTCCTAAGCTCACAACAAACCGCTCGTAGCATATCGAACATACCCGAGGCCGCATTCTCCATTCTCTCGCGCTGCATGATTGACCGCAGTGGCGTGTTTGTTTTGCTTGAACGCTGGGCAAAGCCTCAGATAAATATACAGCGTTGGGAAAGCTACGTGTGATGGGTTATTAACGCGGCATTTTATGATGGACAAATATGTCTTGTTGCAGGGTGGGGGTGTTGGGGATTGGGAAGCATTGTGTAATGAGCACATTTTCATCTAACCATAATGGCTTTGGGCTGAGCGAGATGAGTTGAGGGAGAAGGCGATGGGCAGGCAATGGGAGCATCCTACATCTCAGTTCTCGGCAAGTAAGTTAAAAGTTATTGCTACATGTTCGTCTACAGCCAAGAGCAACGTACATGAAGTGAGACTCATCAGTTTGCTTTGGCCAAGACACCACTGGCTATTTTTTATATACAGCATCTGTGCAGTTTATCTTTTTCTGTTTTTCTTCTTCTTCCTCTTTTGGCTTCATCGAGCTCACAAAAGCATGAAATCCTCAAATCAAACTGTGTGTGATATTAGCTGTTAGCCTGTGGGGGCCTGTAATCTCAGCGTCCACATGACTTCACAGACTAGGAACTCGACTAGAACTAGAACTCTGACGCTCATGCAGTCTTCACAGGGCGCGTGTAAACAATGAAAGGATATGAATGCAGCCTACGTGTTTATAGGTTTGTGTGTTTCATTTGGTGCGTCTATACAAACACGGCCAGTTATTTTTGAGTAAGGTCACGTGAGCTCATAAAATAAATAAATAGAAGTGTTTAGTCATAAAAAGAAATCTTTTTCTTTTACTCATGGTGTTATTTAGTAATGTTTTGCCATCGTTATATCTCATTATTTAGTATCTCATTCGTATTTTTACTTTGAAACACTTTTAAATGTTCACAATCCCTACAGAAACTGAACTCCCGTCGCTCAGGGCTACTGTATCAGCTTAGCTGCTGTGCATGCATACTTACAGATAAATGCTTGTGTAGCCTCGACTCGTGTCCTTGGCAACTATTCGTAGGAGGGTAGTCTAATAAGCTGAATGTGTGTCTGTGTCCCCTTATAGGGGGTAAGTGCCTTTAAACACAACATGGAGCTAGAAGTTATATACTGAGCTATAAATATCAAGGTTTTAGGCAGTGGGGCTAGAATTGGCCTCTTGCTTTAATAGTCTGTGTTAAGTAGTTTCTCTTTGTGCCACTGTATTGCTAGTAAACTACGGGAGTCAATAACGCATCCATCATTGTTATATTAACCAGCTTTTAATGATTATTATGCCTTCCTTAGGCAGCACTACAAGATGTAAACAACAATGTCATCAGTTACCTGTTTACACATCTGGGAGATACAAAGGAATTAAGGCAGTGATATGAGGTTAACTATCCTGTGTTCTCATGCAGTGGTATGATAAGAAATCTGGAAAGAATACAATCACTCACTTTATGAGTCTATTAAATATGAGAAGTTATTCACCTGGTATCTTGACTGGGGAGATCTGCTGATGTGCATCTCTGCACAAAGGAGGCCGATTGGCAGATACACCTTTGTTTATCTATGCTTTTATCTTTTATATCTTTACTATATTTTATCGTGTACCTTTATCTTGTTTTTGTATTGTTTATACAACATTTAATTTGTATTTATTTCACTCTATTTTGTGTCTATTTTGTGCTTTGAGACCACTGGTATGTTAAAGGCACTTTATAAATGTTACTTACTTTATTTGACAAATAAAAAAAGGAAACTAAATACACAAATGTCAAAGATAGCAACTGCTCGATATTAAAATCAACTTATAACTGAGTGTCACACTGGAACAGAAAGAGACGAAGAAATGGATCTGAGTGAAATTCAAGGTCTTTTTTTCCCTCTGCTCTGTCCTCCCTCTCCACGTCTGTCTGTCTCTCTCTCTCTCTCTCTGACGTCAAACCCAACAGCCGCGAAACGTGCTGCCTGGATATGGCAGCCTGTCAAAACTTAATAACACATGTCAAGAGTCCCCTACCCATAAGCAGTTGTGCAACACTGGTGGATCACATTATGTTTCTATTTTTGCACAGCCTTGGCGGCGGTCAGTCTATTACACAATAAAAAACCCACCCTTGTTTTCATTTTGCTCAAGTTTTACCTGTCTATATACTCAGCTGATATTTTCTGAAAGTAGAAGCACATTACTACTTTGTGCTCTGCACAGTTGTGACAGATTTTTGGGATTTACTTTGGAAAGCATATTTTATTAAGTTTTCTACTGAACACAAATGACACTGCATTTTTGCATATGTACACATGCACACATAGCTATAGACATCAGAGAGTTTACTGCCTTCAAAGGGCATTATTACAAGGTCAGGCCTATTAATCTTCTTCTTATTGACAAAAACAAGAAACTATTCTTTGTTAGATATGCAGGACCTTGTAGTCCAGACTACAACTTTCATTTTGGAACCATTTTTCCAACAATTAGATGTCAGTCTATGGATATTAAACACTGAAATGTATGGTGGGAATAAATACAAATAATGTGAACAGAAATCGTGATTCTCCGGCTTCAGCAGCTAACAGACTTAAAACAATCACTGCCACTCTGATCAATGGGATCTCTTGAGCAAGCTTTTTTTCTTACACAACCCGTGTTTTTCTTTCTTTATTACACAGATCAAAGAGCTCACTGATCAGCATTTTTATGATAAATATAATTTCAGTGTGTCTTTAACCTAATGTACTCTGTAGACAGGAAGTGACTACTTCAAAGACTACTTTCAATGTTTCCAGGACTCTGACTGGGGTGAGAAGCTTTTCCTTTTGTCCTAAGAATAGCTGAGGGCAGTCTCTGTGCCAGATGAAGCTTTGAGGGTCTTGCCAAGGTATATGGATATTCAGAGGGAGATGAGTCTCAGGTCAGGGGAACGATAGAGGGACCACTGTGGGATATGACCTGAACCTGCTCACTGACTTTTGCTGCTTCTTCCAAAGTAGAGATACCACTTACAGCAAACTAAGCTGACAATTTTTCTCAGTACTTTGATTTTTATGTTAAAGTTTATTTTGGGAATGCATAGAATTTTATGACGCAAAGAGCTTTCTTGAGTCAGTGAAGTTACGGATGAATTACGATGAACTGGGTTTTTAAAACTGTATTTTAGCCGAGTTAGCAAGAATATATGCAGTAAAAATGTTAAGGTCAGGTTACACCATCCAGTTCCTCATGAAGACAATAACAACAACAGAATTTTAGCAACACTGAAAATAGCACCTAAAGAAGAGAACTGTTTTAATTTAACCTTGAATTAACGAGGTCACTCCCATGAGATCAACGATCTCTTTGACGAGGGAAACCTGAATCCTTTAGTGCTTTTCAGACATCCAACACCCCCAACCACTGCCCGTCGCCTCACCCCCATGAGCCTGGTTCTGCTGGAGATTTTTTCCTGTTTAAAAGGAGTTTTTCCTCCCCACTATTGCCAAGTCTTTTCTCATAGGGAGTCGTGTGATTGTTGGCATTTTCTCTTTATTATTGTAGGGTCTTAACAATATAGAGCGCCCTGAAGTGACTAGTGTAGTGATTAAAAAAAAATAAAAAAATAAAAAGATAATTGTATTGAAACAGAACAAATCAGAACAAAATTAGCTGATTTGCATTTGGATAGCTATAAACATACTTGCGTTATTTTGTTGAAATTGTCAGACTTCACCTGTAGATCTATCAGCATACTAGCTGTATAAGTAATAAGTAACATAAGTAATTATTATTCAATGACAGCTCCATGTGTTATGCTTATTCATTAAAGGACATTGAATGCTGTATCTTTCTCTTTTATCCTTCCACAAAGATGACTCACATCATACAGGACGCGTGCTTCAACTGGAGGCAGTTTTTTTTTAGTAACGTTTGCATTTGCGGTCACACTGTGCATCCTATTAAACATACGTTTAGAATCCTCTCCTGTTTTAACTCCTCAGTATACAATACTGTCAGCCTGGCTGTCTGTCTCACACACCAAACTAATCTCAACGGCATCAAATGTGTGCATAGCGGGAAACTTACCTGCTATATGTATGTTTAGTTCCTCTTTTTTGACCTAAATATGTGTATAAGTTTGTTGTGTGGGATACAGTTTGATAGGATTGTAGTTTGGACAGGTAAGCTTACACCTTACAGTTATCTCTGTGTTTAGATAGGATCTCGTTGTCCTACCTGCCGATTACACAGCAGACTGAGCTTGCAGCAGGATCAGTGCAAAACGCACATGACAAGCAGAAGTTTATGTGTTAAACTAACTACTATTTCTAAGACATTGTGGAATAGCAGTTAGCTCTAGAGTTTGTAGAGAGAAAAGGGGTCTAATTGAAAAGACACATGATCAAATAAGACAAGCACCAGAGTGCGGTTTGCCCTTGGCGTATTTTACTACACTGTGCCTGACAAGCATGAAGAACTGCATCCTACTACCTTAAAAAAAAAAAAAGTTGCTTCTCGTTAAAGTTCTAACTTTTCAGTCCATTGCAGATTAAAATTGATATACCATTGATCATTATAAACCTTTGAACACACTGTTCACATTGCTGCGCTGACCAAACTAGACTCAATCAAGTCTGGTATTTGGAGCCACAGGCGTTTGAACCTGTTTCGGGGCAAATGACCATAACAGAGTACATGTGGCTGCTTCATTATGCACCAGAGATGCAGAGCTCAAGCAGCACTCATGAGCTGGTATTATGCAACAGAGTCATCGTTATTGGGGTTTTCTTTTTTGTTCCTTTTTTTTGTAAATTTATAAGGTTGTGGTGATTATATAAAACAAAACTACCCTTCTGAAGTACACAGCTTGTCAGTAGTACCAACAGAAAATGTTTTGTTCATAGTGTCAATGAGGAGAGGTCATTTAAAGGGCCAGAGTGTGGGATTTAGTGGCATCTAGCGTTTAGGTTCTATTTTACAGCCCACTCTTCCTCTTATTTATAAAGCAAATGGAAAACGTGGTACTTATGCTCCGTACCTTTCTACTCAGTCGAGAACTCAAAGTGCTTTCTAGTACACAAATTAATCTTACATACACTTTTATCTTTGTCTAAGCACTTTCTAACATTGACACACACACATACACTCTCTGATGGATGGGTTCAATATGTTGACCAAAGGTGCAGTTGTCAGACTGGGATTCACTGACCTTCCAACTGGTAAACAATCCGCTGTACCACCTGACCACAGCCGTACCAAGTACCTGCTCTAGTTCAACATTAAGAAGGCAAACGGGCCTCTGTTGGTTTGTCCGTTTTTCTTCTTATAGACCCATACACTTCTCCTTTAAACCTCTTGAAACTTTGATCCTGACACTTTACTGAAGAAAATCATATTAATTTGTCAGTTTGTTTGTGACTTTCATTTTGGGGTTTCTTTTTTCTGTCTGACCTGCCGTTTCCAGAATTAGTTTTCTTTCTAAGAAATATAACTGACGGCATTCACAATTACGTTCCTTAAAAATAAATAAATAAATAAGCCGCCTGCTTTCTTTTCACTAATGTAGTAGTGCTGTTGGATTTAGTGCCCAGGTGGCAGGAGAGAGTTAACCCATAGCTGAGGGGATGAAACAGGGGAGGACCGCCCCACTTTGAGCAGTCCAAATACTGACTTATCGCACTCCAACGGCTAACAATGCAGGAAACGAGCCCAAGCCGGATCCAGCTGCCTCTGTTGCATTATCCACTCATGCCACAGACCCTCCTCTCACAGTGGGTGTGGGTGTGTGTGTGCATGTGTGTATATATGTCATGGGATCTTAAGGGATTTCAAAGTGAAGTTTTAGAGGCCTAAATCTCTTATTGCTCTTATGACCAAACTATGGTTTGTGCTATTTATTTCTTCTACGCACTGACACAGGTCTCACATACACATCTACACATGATGCACTACATGCTGCACTCTGTGTGTATACAATGTGTGTATGAGGGAGCAGAAGAGTGGAGCAACAAACTGAGGATGTATTAATCCATTGAGCAGGACAGATGAGCAACATAAACTATTTCGTTTCTGCTAATGATCAACCTCATATTTACAGTGCCATAAAATATGAAATATATCATTTTTATTAACAATCAACTGTAATAAAAACCGTATAAATCACACCATGCACATGAGACGCCAAATCATTTGTCCCCTGTAGATCATTAGCTCTGGTGCTCCATGTTAACACTTTCAATAAACTGTACAGTGATATATTAGACAGATTTAATGTCAATGAAGCACAGTGCCAGTACCCACATGCTTTCAACTTGCATTAACCAATTATTTGGCCATGTGTTGTCAGCAAAAATGAGTTCAAATTTTGTCATCTTAAAGGTTGGAATGAAAAGGTTACAGTATAATGTGTGCTGTGGAACTGTAACATTAGCATGTGTGGCCACTTATGTGAATCCAAAGTGTTGAATAAGGCAGCTGTTCTGCTATAGCCGTCAAATTAACAAACTTGTTGATTTTCACTCAGCTGAACAGATGTTACCTGTATCAACTTAATGATGTAGATCTAACAGCACACCCTATGGACAATGATACCAATTTAAAGGGCTGCTTCTATATGCTAGAAGCGTGATATGTCAGCTCTACGACAGACTGATGGGTTGACCATGGTATACCCTACTTTTCACCCTGAAAGCTAGATTACTGTTAGCATATTAATGAGTGCTGGAGTTTTTTGTTTGCTTGTTTGTTTGTTTTATAATCAATATACTTTTCACTGGACAAGAACTGCTAGCCTTGCTTGCCCTTATTGAACCCCATTCCTACTGCTAATGAAATTCTCTTCAGTTTTGTTTCTTTCACACAAAGTAGAGTCCTTTATTTCTGATACTGTTAGTATACTGCAGAGTGAAGCATTGGAGATGGCCTAACTATTAAGGACCTATTCTTAGTTTAACTACATCGTCCAGCACTTCTTGCGCTATCTGCACTCTGAGATAACCCCATAAAAGATGTACCATGTAGTCACCATTGTTTTTGGTTTCCACCATTTTAAGCTTGAACATTAGCATTTTGGCCACTGTCATGGAGGAAGTACACGTTATGTAAATATGAAAGGATGGGCTGGTAATTTATCAGTTAATGCTAGCAAGCTTGGTTAGCAAGCTATATTCCTAAATCATACAGGTGCAACACTAATACACACACATTGGATAATCGGTTTAAAGTAACAGACTAATAAAATAGTAGAATTTCTGTCACTTTCTAGACCTCTCTGTACCAGACAACAAACCATTGCAGTAAACAGATAATCTATTAAAACTTCTCCAAAAGTAATCAACATACACAGAGTGAAGACCTCCAGTTTACTCTAGTCAGATCCAGCTACCTGTGCCAGGACTGGTCATTGCGGTCAAACCCCTAACTCCAGGTTAATGAGTTATAAAACAAAATCACCACTCAAAGTTGTTACGTAGGGAAAAACCAACACGTTCTCATCCCAAAATGTAACATACAACGTTACGTGACAAATCGTCAGTATGTTACGCTTTCAGCCACCCAACACGTCTCTATGTTACACGTCTCAAAACATGAGAACCATTTGGAATGAATCTACACATATACACAGTTACCTTTTGCGTTCCTGTGGGACGCCTCAGGACATGACAAATCTTTGGTATGTTACGTGTTGGGAGTGAGAACGGTCTCGGAAAACCTGTCCATAGAGGCTAAAGCCATTCTTTGATACAAGGCTGTAAACACAAGCTTTAATGTCTAGCTTTAAAGCTTGTGTTTATTCTATATGTAGAATGGCCACTCGGCAGTGTTCCTTATAACACTGCTTTATTTAACAGGTTATTTAACAGCATCGGTTATAACAGCACAACTACGGCGTGGCGGCTAGGAGTAACTACTGCCACTAGGGAGCCCTGCCGCAAAGCGTATTGAATGGCGTGAAGCCGCAATGCCTTACAACTCAGCACAGGCACTAACATAACTCAGTATGTGACATCTCCCCCCTTTTCTGGTTATTTCTTATAACACAACCATATGAAACAGCAATGAAATAATGATAACAGGTGACTCTATAATAGCCTCTGGGCGTTTCTCTTAAAGACCCAGGTATAATCAACTCGCTGGAGACATGAAGGGTAGTGTCCGCAAAACAGGATTAAACAGGTTAAACATGGTAATTATGTCACCCAAGTAACAGCAGCATTGATTGCAGCTCAAAACATGAATGCAAAACAGTAACATACAACCTTCACACACCCCAGTCCTTCCTTCCCCCCCAGTGTCTATAGATTCAGTCTCTTGACCCGCTTGCGTACCGGGCCACACCTGGTGCGCACCTGATCTGATACGTCTGTACGAGCAGGCGTAAGCGTTGGGGCCAGACTAGGGGCCAAAGGTGGGGTCTCTGGAGCAGAGACACCAGTGCACTGGGACAATAGCCCCTCAGTGTCTTCAGTGGGTGGTGGAGGGGGTTCTGGCGCAGCCTGTGGGGATGGTTCAAGGCGGAGATGGCAGCGATTCCGTCGCAGCACCGCACCTTGCGGTGTGGTGACAAGATAGGACCGTGGAGTGATGCTCTCCTTGGAGACAATGGCAGGCGTTGCCCAAGCCTTCTCCTCGTCCAGCTTAGTAAGGACAGCATCCCCTGGTCGGAGTGGAGGAAGGGGCTTGGCGCCGTTGCGGTGGTTGTAGTAGAACGCCTGCTTGGCCTTCTGACTAGCATCCCTTCATTGAACCTTACTTTTGTTGGGCCATTTGGGTTGAAGGTTCTTCTCCAAGGTAGGCAGGGTCGTCCTGATCTTCCTCCCCATAATATGTTCTGCCGGGCTGAAGCCCGTAGTGGTACAGGGAGTGGACCTATAGCACATTAGTGCAAGCAGTGGGTCTTCGTGTTGGAGGATTTTCTTTGCAGTCTGTACTGCCCTCTCCGCGTGACCGTTTCCCTGTGGGTGGTGGGGACTAGACGTTATGTGAGAGAAAGCCATCTCTTGCGAAGGTCTGGAACTCAGAGCTGAAGAACTGAGGGCCATTGTCACTCACCACCGTGTCAGGAATCCCAAACCTGGCAAAGGTTGACTTCAGCTTCTGAACAACCTGAGCGCTGGTCGTGGATGGTAGATGGTAGTATTTCCAAAAAACGTGAGTAGTAGTCCGGCACGACAAGGTAATTATTCCGGTTGTGTTCACAGAGATCCAGGGCTA